>ML777797.1:403317-435097 GCA_009831015.1 Picea engelmannii
GAACTCCCAACTCAAACAAAAGGTACTATTGGAATTGCACACCTCTCCAGTAGGAGGGCACTTGGGATTTTTGAAAACCTACCATAGAGTCAAGAAGGATTTTTTTTAGGATGGCCTTAAAACTGATGTTCAAAGGTTTGTGGAAGAATATTTGGTTTGCCAACAAAATAAGGTGGAAAAAATTAAGACCCCAGGTCTTTTACAACCATTATCCATCCAATGTCAGTGTTTGGAGGATATTTCCATGGATTTCATCATAGGGTTACCAAAGTCTGAAGGAAAGAGTGTCATCATGGTGATTGTTGATAGACTAACCAAGTACGCACACTTTTGTGCATTCTCTCATCCCTTCAAAGCTAGTACAGTTGCCACTGCATTCATGGAGACAGTTCAAAAGCTACATGGAAGCCCAAAGATTATTGTAAGTGACAGAGATCCCATCTTCACTAGAAATTTTTCGACAGAATTATTTTCTTGTTTGGGTACTCAATTGGCTCATAGCTCATCCTATCATCCTCAATTTGATGGACAAACCGAGATAGTGAACAAATGTATGGAAGGCTACCTTTGTTGATTTGTCTCTGAGAAACAAACACAATGGTTCAAATGGTTACCCTTGGCAGAATGCATGTTAAGCCCTAATATTGGCTCATTACCCCTTAATTGGGGCATATTATATTAGTAATGTTATTTTATTTATGTCGGCTTTAGGCCATTAGTTGTAATTATACCTCCTAGTCTTCTATATATACCAAGGAGACATTTTCGTTTTGAATCATCTTGTACTTGAACATTTAAGTGGGGCAAAAGGAGGTTGCCCCCTCGAAGAGGCTTATTATCTGAAATTATTTCTTTTTCAAGGCGTTGAGTACTTTTTCTGAGGTTTTTCTATGCTATATTGATATTTGGTTCTTAACACTTGGGTTCATCTGAGCATGGCCTCCTTCAATGGTGGCCCTAAGCTCCCTAAAACTTCAATGTAGAAAAACCTACAAATGAACTCTCCAAATTCCTTTGAAAACTGTGCCAATGGATTAAGAACATCCAAAAAACCCCAGCTGGGCTTTTTCGGCACCTCATTTGGCCAAAAAATGAAGAAGTTAGGCCTCCTGCCATTTTCCTCCTTCAAGCTTGTTGTCTTTGGTTCACTAATTCACACCTCCTGTGTGTGTAACCTAGATTCTGGGCGTTTCCCGTGCCTAAACCCAGCACACGTGCACATGCCCACAAAACAAGTGAAATTGTCGCACCTTTAGCGAACTAAGCCCCCGAATCTCGGAGGTGTTGGGCGCATGGGGGCCATGTGGCCATGTACCAATGCATAAAAAGGGATCGTTTGCAAGGTTTACTATAAGCGTGACAAGTGGTTAGGCGCATGGGCTTAACCGTTTAAATCTCGCTCTCCAAGAGGTGGTCACATGGGTGGATATAAAAACCAGGGGCTGGGGCTAAGCCCTATCTTGGACCCCGTGCCCAATATATAATACATTGCAATTTAAATATAACCCAAACCATTATATGGTAAGAACTACCATAAGGGCACATCAGTCAGGTAGCCTTTGCCAAAATGTTTTCCATATGAGTGGAGGTCCGAGGTTCGATCCCCACGAACTTCATAAAATTTTACACTACAACATGGTGCCACGTGGCACCACCCTATTGGCCAACCAACATGCCACGTGTCCAAATATAATTCTTCCACATCTTCCAAATCAATGCTTGACACATCATCTACTAACTCAGCTCATGCCACATCATCTTTCCACATCACCTGCCACGTGTGAGTCGTACCCTGCCACGTCAACATATACGGACTATACGGCCTGTACAGTTAGTAATTTTTTTGCATGTTTGGAAAATTGAACAGAATGTGATATCTCACTCATCCGATGCCCGTTTGAATGTGTTCGAAGTGCATTGGGTTCATGACGATGACGTCGACGCACCCGCTTTTTTTGAAGTGATTCTGAACACTTTCATTTTTGGGCTAAAATTTGACCCCTGGTCCAGATTCTGATCACCATAATAGATGGGTTGAAGTCGATGGAAGGAGAGCATTGAGGCATCTCTCATCATTCAACATGAGGTACACAACATGATCTTGATAATTTGGAGGAAATCGAACGAAGAATATGTTCACTAATAAACGACCCTATGCGTCTTTCGCGTGTGTTATATGCAAGTGGTACATGAAAAAGACCCTTTGAATAGAATCCAATAAGGAAAAATGTTGACAAGGGCGAGGAAACCACCAATAAGGAAAATGGCACCAGAGACACTGCATGAATCCCAATGTGTGAATAGATTTCTTGCCACTGAACACAAGGGAAACCACTCAGTCATCGACCAATGATGAAATAACGAATGTTGAGTTCAAGGTTACCTACCAAAGAGGAAAGTAGGATCAGGGTGCACAATAGGACTATAGCTTCATGTAATTCTGAGACACACTGAAGGTATGGCCAACATGAAAAGTCAACAGTTCTGAGGAATGGTCAACACAGGTTGATATACATCCTTTGAACAAGAGCATGAGACATATGGAAGACTCTGGTAGCATAGACTCAATGATGAAACTTTGATATGCAGGAGGCATCAATCAAACTCCATAGGGACTGGAAGAGTAACCAGTTGGGGGAGTAAACTCTCTGTAACGAGCTCAACTTCCTAAGGTCATGCTAAACCCAAAATTTTGATGACATGTGGACTCAAAATTTTTCTTCTCTATTCAAAGGCGACACGACTGCTGCCAATATAAGATAATATTCTTTTCCTTCCCGTCTTTTTTTGTTTTTTCATAGTAAAATGAATTCTATGACACAAAGGAGGAAACGAGTGTTGCAAGTAAGCAACTAGTTTCAGCAATGGAACATACCTATGCTCAATTCAAAGAGGTGCATGCAGGAGATGGAAACTTGGGGGAATGTTTCTTCTTGGGTATAGGGTGTCAAGATGCAAAGGATATAATCAAGGCTTTGCTTGGTTGATGATGCAAACTGTTGAGGTGAAAGGATTATAATGCAAAAGCGAGAACCGACAGTAGGATCAATACTACAAGCAAGAGAATGAGATGCAATTACAACTTAACGCTAAAAAATGTCCTTTTTCATAATCTTAGTCTACTTGGTTTGAAAAAGGGGTAAAATTGTACCAAATAGATGTCCTTTCAAATCCAATTTACGGGTGTGAAAGAGACAAGTTCACTCGAAAATCTTTTCTCTTTTTGAGAGAGTCGGAAAAGAGCTTAAATCTGACTCATTGGGAGTCCTCTAGGTATAGGTCAGCATGTTTATGAGTAATAAATGAGGTTCAAACATAAAGTCATGTATTATCTATAAGGGACTCCCGATCCTATGGACAAAAATATCTGCATGGGCACCAAATGAAGCAGGGGATCTAACTAGGGTACCCATGTTTGGTAAGTCTCTACCATTCGATAATGACACTTCTAGTTGCAGATAGAAGGTTTTGTGTCGCTATTAAATGGGTTCATACCTAAGGCATATGAGCTGCAGTCATAGGATGATGCAAGTGTGCATGATGGATTGCATACCTATCCTATATGTTGGGTGACGAAAATACCTGTCCAAAGTTACGAACAAGCGACATGGCGCTGAAAACCGCAAGAATCCCTGGATAAAACTACCAAAATCAACTCTATCCACTATCGTATTAGTCCATTAGGCCAAAATATTGTGTGAAACTATGCAAAGTGGGTAAAATTTTTCTATAAATAGTAAAAAAAACCAATTTTACGTTACCATTTGTATTTTTTACCCAAATAGTGTATTTTGGACCAAATTGCCTCTGAATTTTAACTGCTGATTGTGGGAGCTACGAGCGACGGAATCGACAATCGTCTGGACCAGGTAATTCATCTTACTCTCCTCTTTCTTTCTAGTGGATTAAAATTTGTAATTAGGCCTCCTTTTTTAAAGTTATTTAGGGTGCAACTTAGAAACTAAGATGTACACATGCTATAGATCATCGGGTCACGTATATGCATACCTATACGCGACTGTTTGAAAAAGAGATAGCGTATTAACAACCCTATATGCGACTGTGTACACTGTAGCTTGCGTACATGTCCATGGATAAGGTTTTTTAAATGTTTAACTCAAAAAATTGTTTGAATCTTGCAGGATGGTGCTAGAGTGGAGAGAAAGAGAGCATGAAGAGGTGGATGTTGTAGTGGAGAGAGATACAGGGGCCCAAATGGCCTTAAAAAGATGTGGGCTACACAAGTTTTGGGATCTCGAAGGTATGAGGGCTCAAGTGAGATTGCCTCATATTCTTTTGAAATAATGGGATCTGGATACTGAGACCTTCAACCTTGATGGACAACCATTAAGGATTGAAGTTGAGGATATCTACTTCTTAACGGGACTGTCACGTCGGGGTGAGGTGGTCAACCTCAAATGTCGGGGATCTAGGAGTGGAATGAACATAGAGGATTACATAGCCACTCATTGCATTGCAAGGACCGAGAAGGTAGGGAGCCAACTCCAAATCAAAGCGATCATCAATTTGAGTCTCAAGATTGTTGTCCTGGTGTTGACATGGATCACAGGGTCGACCTCTTTGCATGAGGAATCGAGGCCACTTATGTTCTATTCAGTGGATTTCTTGTGACCCATGATTTATGACTGGGGTACCTCACTATTGTCCAACATGAAGATCCAGCTGAAAAACTACAAATTGGGTAGAAAGAGGAACTTTGGGTTCACGTCTATCCTTTGTAGTTTTTTCTTCGAGCGGGTTCCAGGTTTGGGCCCTAGATTTGAGATTGTTCTGCATGGACCTCACGATCCAGCCATGACATGGTGAAACAAGGTAATGAGGTAGTAGACGGGGTGGTAGGGTGCCAAATACCCTTATGAGGGGATTGAATTCAGAGGAGATATGGACATGCCGTTACCACCAGGTTCTGCCTACGGAGGCATAGGTATGTCAATTTTTTTTGAATATTTCATTTTTTTTCATTTTTGTATAAGAAAACAAAAACATTTTTGGATGATGTCAAGTACTAACTAAACATGTATGTGACGTAGACGTGGGTCCATGAGGGTCAGACGAAATTCCATGACACCGACGGAGGCACCGAGGGGATGAGGCAACGGGAGGGGACATTGATAGAGTGATTCAAAACATGCAAGGAAACCTGTCTCCTTTGACATAGAGGATTCCCATGGTGTAGGTGGAGGATCTTATGGAGGTGATGCAATGACTGGTGGTAGGTCTGCCCCGTGCTTGGGTATGACTCTTTTGGTGTCTCGAAAATGCCATAGTATGCTATCATGACACTCATCCGGTGCCACAGGCATAGGTTTCATGATTATTGTATGATCGACTGTATATGTATTTTGAGGGTGTCCACCCCAAATTTGTACTATAACATCATATTTTTTGGAGATATATACTAAAAACATTGATCTTCGACTTTACTTATGTTACAATGTGTACATTGATGAACACATTTTATTTTCTTTAGTTATGTGACAAATGAAAATATAAAACAAAATTAGCATATGCATCGAATACATAATTAGAACTTCTAGGTATGTGATGATACGTAATAAAATCAAATTATCGTTCCAAAATTTGTACCCATAAGAATCGTCGGAGTAAAGTAGGGTCACACACATGGTAATTATCGTTCAACTGACATACTACTAACTGGGAGTCCAGGCGAACTTCTAAAGAGTGGATACCATGTGAAATGGCATCGCGCAAAAGTTCTATAACGATGCTATATTCGGCCACATTAATCGTGTATGGCCCTAGGAAAACGCCACTTGAAGACACCAGTAGAACCTTGAGTGAGTAAACAACCCAAGCGGTGGAAGCCAAGTTCCATGTATGACAACTTGCCCTGTCAGCGAATCCTAAGTAGACCGAAGACTCCATTGACATCTGCCAACCAAGGGAAAACTTGATAAGATAGTTGAAGATAAAAACGAAGGGAAAATATATATACACTAAAATACATTAGTATACAAAGAGTTACACCCAATCTTGGGGCTCTAGCGTAATATCTTTTCAAATAGAGCCCATTCTTGGGATCAACTAGCATGTTCCCTTAATAATATTCTAATTCATAGGCTCCTTTTTCTAAGACACATCACACAATATAGGGACCATGCCACATGGGTTTGGACTTTCCTGCCACTAGTGGTTCTTTGGCTTGGTCGTATAGAAGGACCAAGTCACCCTTAGCGTACTATCGAGGATAGACATAATTATCGTATTGGACCTTGAAATGTATTTTATTGGCTTCGATAGCCATAGAGGCATCTCATCCCTGCTCATCTAGACTCTCTAGGTGTATGAGGCATTGTTCGACATCAGAAGTGTTAGGTAGGAGCGCAACTTCCAATCTAAGAGAAGGGATTTCACATTCAATAGGTAAGATGGACTCCACACCGTGCACTAACTGAAAAGGAGAAAAATTGATGGAAGTATTGACCGAGGTTTGGTATGCCCAAAGTGATGGATAAAGCATGATATGCCAGTCATATTTGCTCTGGATGACAGTTTTCTGCAAAATGGTCTTGAGAGACTTGTTCACGGCCTCTACTTGTCCATTTTCCTAGGGGTAGTAAGGGGAAGAATGACCATGCCTAAACCCCAATTTTGATGCTAGTTCTTTCATCGTTTCATTCTGAAATTGACTGCCATGATCAGTGATAATCTCACTCGGGATTTTGAACCTGGCTATAATTTTATTGAATACGAATAAGGCAACAATATTACCATCTAATTTAACTGTAGGCATGGCCTTGGCCCACTTATTTAAGTAGTCTATGACCACGATAATGTGTTGATTCCCCCAAGCCGAAGTTGGGTTGCAGTCCACAAAATACACCCCCCACTTGATGAAGGGACCGACGGTAATGACTAGATTGAGAGGGGCTAGATGAAAGTACATTTTTCGAGTGAACACCTTGCAAGGGTGACACTTATTAACCACTTCGATGCAATCATTAAAAATAGACGGCCAAAACTAACCAGCTCGCAAATTTTTTTGGGTTGTCGCAATCCTAGATAGATGACCACCACAAGCCCCACTGTGGCAGTTGTTTAGATCATAATCAGCTTCTTCATGAGTTAAACAACAACATAGGATATTGTTTATTCCTTGGCGATAGAGAGTGTTGTCGATGATAAGGTAATTCTTAGCTTGGTATCGTATACACCGTCGGTCATCTCGCGAGAGATGTTGAGGGAACTTCAAAGTTTGAAGATAAACAACAATATCTCCATACTAGGGGTCTGACAATGAGACAAGGAAAATGTGTTCATCTGCAAATGAATCAAAATGAATAACATCCTCATCTAACCGAGAGAATTCAGATATTAACTCTGCAAAAACTAGTGATTTTTTGGACTTCGCAGAAGAGAAATCGAGATCGAATTCTTGTAGAATGAAAATCCATTTATTGTACTTCCCCCCCTATGATACACCTCATAAGGACGTATTAAAATAGATTGACATCAGAAACCACAATAGTTTTGCAAAGAAATATATAGTGTTGTAATCATTGAACTGCGTGAACGGTGGCCAAAGCTAGCTTTTCAACATGAGAATACTTGAGGTCAAGGCTGACTAAGTTTCAACTAAGATAGTAAATGATGTGCTCACAGAGCTCATCATCCTCCTGTACCAACACCATACCAATCGTCTCTTCGGACATGGCAACATAAAGCAAGTAATCTCTAACGTAGTTTGGAGACTTCAGCAGGGGCATCGATACCAAGGCTTTCTTCAAAGCATCGAAGTATTCATGGGCTCACTCATCCTAGATAAAAGGAGTGTCCCTCTTCAAGAGACGCATGAAACCCTTAGTAATATTGGCATAGTTCACTATAAACCGTCTTAAAAAGTTATCTTTCCTTTGCAAACCTTGAATTTGATGAATAGTGCATGGGGGAGGTAATCAAAGTATTGCCTCAACCTTTAACGGATCTACCATGATCCCATTCTCAGAGACTAAAAATCCTAGATGTTGACGTAACCTAATGCAAAAGATGCATTTATGAGGGTTCAAATGGATGCGATAATGGCGATATCTTTCAAAAACTAGTCGAAGGTGTTTAGGGTGATTCACTCTCTTACAGGAGTGAGCAGCAAGATCGTCGAGATAATATTTGACTATATGCTTGAGATCATGAAATGCGAAGGTCATAGCTCGTTGGAAGGTTGCTCCAGTGTTCTTAAGGTCGAAAGGAATTTTTTCGGTATATGAATGTACCCCAAGGGAAAATAAATGTCGTCTTATGTTGGTCCTCGAGTTTAATTTGAATTTGGTTATACCTTGAAAATCCATCCATAAAAGAAAAAACTTCGCTTCCCGCACATTCGTCGAGAATCTGATCGATGAAGGGTGTCAGGAAGCTGTCTTTGGGACAGGATTTTTCAGGTCACGAAAATCCATGCATACGCGGATGGTTCCTTGCTTTTTATTCACAGGAATGGTATTGGATACCCATTCAGTCAAGGGAACCGAGTAGATAAAGCCAACATTAAGTAGTTTTTCTACCTCTGCCTTAATAGCAGGGGCCTTCCTAGGATTGATAGCTCTAATTCGTTGTCAAACAAGGTTAGCATCTGGGTAGGTTTTAATCTCATGTTTGACAATTCAAGGGTCGATTCCTGGCATCTCTTCATATGACCAAGCGAATACGTCACAAAATTATTTGAAGAGCTCGATGCAGATCATAATTTCTTCCAGCGAACAATCCACACCGATGTATACATTTTCAATCTTTCTAGGAATATGAGAGATATCGATGGTAACGGTAGGAGAGATACTCTCCATGTTTCCTTTGGCATAAATGTCATGTGTATCAAGTGGAACTACGACATGACCGACTATCTCACTCAAGGTAGATCTAAAATCATCTTGTTCGATTCGAGAAAGTTTTGGGAGAAAATAAGAGTGATGGTGCATATCATACTATGGCTTGTCAGAACCATTCATGGCCTCTATCATAGCTTCATCCAAAGGTAAAGTCTCATCGAGGCAGTCACGTGAAAAAGACGATGAGGTGACCCACACAGGCTCTAGAAAAAAATCCTCCTTGTCCCTCTGCGAGGTATAAAGATCTGGATCAGTGGAAGAGTCAAGAACAACCTGATACACTATTTCTACTACCGATACTGGCATGGTCATTCTAGTATGTGACTGACCCTCACAAGATGTGGTAGAGGAAGGTAGGGTCCAAGGATCATTGAAATACAAAGTGCAGAAAGGAACATACCTCTTTGATGAAGTAGAACTACTGGACATGGCGTATATATGATGAATTGATGCCATGAAGTCGAAGGTACCCATAAGCGATGAATACATTCTGACACCAATATTCTCGATTATAGACAGAGAATTGTCGATCACAGGGATTGATGGTCCAATAGATGCATCAGGGCTAGCGTATGCAAACTACAACTGGTTGATCGTCACAATCTTCCCATCATGAGGAAAGCAAAGAGTGTGAAATATGAATGATACGATTGCAGTCATATCATAAGTCCAATTTCATCCTAGTAACAAGTTATAGTCGAGGGGCACATCAACCACCTCGACATCCACCTCTACCGTCTTCCCACCTAACTGGACCGAGAAGGAAGGAAGAATACCGTGAGGGCAGAAGGAATGACCATCAAAATAAGTCAACATGGTCAGAGACTGAGAATGGGTCGGAGATTCGAGGGCTTTCCAACATATCAGGGACATTACATATGTTGCAATGCCTTCATCATCAAAAATACGTTGGATGATATACTTTGATTAACCCACGTGGATTTGGAATGCCACATGGTAACACAAGAGAGGCTTCACATATGTGACGTCAAACGTGATAACTTTAGAGCCAAAAGGATCTAGAGATCCTAATGCATATATAAAGGCATTCCTCTGTGAAGGACACATATGGGGTACCTCCAGAGCTGACATCACACAAGGGGTTTGACCC
Organism: Picea engelmannii; assembly: GCA_009831015.1. NCBI lineage: Eukaryota > Viridiplantae > Streptophyta > Pinopsida > Pinales > Pinaceae > Picea > Picea engelmannii. Next base: position 413,290 of record ML777797.1, read on the forward strand.
AGGTCCTCAACAATAGAGTAATTATGGTTGGCTCTAGTATTAGGATTGTGGGTAGAGCGCTTGAGTACTCCTTTTGGAATACGAGGTGGGGGATCTGGTTTTTCGATCTATAAGGGCATATCCAGAGGAGGGGGAGACTCTAGAGCAGGTACAGTCTATGGAGAACTATAATCACGAGACCGAGTGGCTACATTAACCTCATATTTAACCATATTGATGCATAAACGATCATTGTCTTGCATCGGTGGGTTTTGACTCCCACTTGTCAGATTTCCGTCATTCTAGGAGTTCGAGGTCATGTGTTGATTATGTGGAAAATGATTAGTCATCACATCGGGCGGTAGAGATAAAAGCCTCACAACTTCCACAAGTTTGGGGCATAGGTGGGTAAGGTGATCGTATGTACAAATCTTGCAGGGAAACTTCACCTTCCGCCTTTATTTCTTTCCCTCACCAACATTATTATTCGACTTCTCATTATTACCATTTTCCTTGGGTTTATTATTATTCTTCCCACCCCTATGATTATTACTACGTCCTTTATTTTTATTCCCTCCTGGTTGTTGGTTACAATTTGGGTTGGTCAATGATTGCACATAATGTACATTTTCCGACTGAGTGGGAGAGGAGGAAATAGACGAAACTGACCCTCCTACAGACTGGGTTAGAGACAACTCTTTCAAATGGATTGTCACCGAGTTTGTAGATTTCACATTGGCAGAGCCCACAATGCCATCGACATGAGGTCAGAGATTTTTTCTAGGGCCATAGTTTGACCTCGATGTGTCTGGAACAATATCATATAACATCCCATACTGAGCATGTATAAGATCTAACTGTTGGGATTTAAAAATTGCTTCTTTCTCAGATGTAACCTTTAATGTCGAAACATCCTTCAAAATATAAGGTTGTAGAGACTTAAGGAACCACACTAGCAGGAATTCTAGGGGTATGCAGGTCTTGATCAACCTCTTTCGTCAATGCCATTCCTGGATGTGATCTGAGATATGGGTGGTTTTGTCTTGACATAAGGTCGACATAAGTTCTAAGCTATCATCGTAACGAACCGACAATTGGAAGTGGTTGAGGAAGAATAAAACCAACTGATTAAAGGTTTTGCATGTCCCCCTTGGTAGCTCAATATACCATTTTGCGGTGACCCAAGTGAGGGTGTGTTGAAACAATATTAATCGAATAGAATTGTTGTTAAGGGAATTCGAAGAGCACCAAAGGTGAAAAGTAGTGACGTGATCACTGGGATCCTCACCAGTTTTTCCTTCGAATTTTGGAATATTCGAAGGAATCTTGGTGGGGACGGGGGGCCATGTCATATCATGACACGCAATATCATTCATTAACTTAGACAAGTTTGGTAGATTGAGCGTGGCTAGAAAAGGGAGATGGGGTTGTGACATCTGGCCCCAAGCTCCCTGGAAAGATTGTTGTTGGGGAATCACAACCCATCCAAGGTTTTGGAAAGCACCATGGCCATGTCCGGGATTGTAAGACCCTCCTACGAACTGATTCATGAGGGGTTGGTTGGGCAACATTCCAGTAGGAATGTTCTAATGAGGGTTGTAAAAACTACCCCTAGTTGGAGTGGCTCCAAGTTGGGGGTTTCCCAAGGTATGAAACTGACCTACTTCGGGTGTGAATATGGAGGATAAAGGTGGATTCATCATTCTAAACGTGTTGGTCGGAATTGATATAGAGGAGGTGGGTGTAAAGGACAGATTGTAAGCAATGTCTTCTCTATCAGGTTGGTTATTCCATCCAAAAGCATTAGGACCAAGATTAGACCTGGGGTTAATAGGAGGAAGGCCTCCAACTATAGGAGTTGTTTGTGGGACATGGGCACCACCAAATGAGAATGGAGTATGTGGAGGAGTCGTGCCCCCAAGTCCAATACTAGTATTCAGACTAGACGTTGGGATGGAGGATGAAAATTGCGATGTGAAATTCAACATACCATAAGAAAAAGGACTAGAGGCCATAGGGATGGACTGAATATTATAGTCTATGAGTGACAAAGGGACCCACAAGGGTTCATGGCTATAGGTTGAGTATTCACTATAGAATGGATAGGGGTGATGATAGGCACCTCCGACACTACAACCATTGTGATTGAAGGTGTCAAAGGTGTACCGTTAACTATAGTAGGTAAGGGAGTCGAAGGACTCCCAACATCTTTCTGAATCGATTCAATACTCATCCTTGTATGATCACAAGTCTGATAAGTGGAGGTGTGTGTACCACGTTTGATAACTTTACGCCTTTTGGAAGGCAAAGACTCAAAATGCAGTGGTAACTGTAACAAGTGGCGAGACCTACAGGGAAGTTGGTCTGGCTCCATGATGACTCAAGACTCGAGATATAAAAAAAAATCATAAGGCCAACTAGTAATCAAAGAGCACACCAAAATAAAATAAACAAAAGGCCAATATGCACACAAACAGGATAAAGTGGATGAAAGGGGCCTCCCTCCCTAAATTAGGTATGCCTTGCCGAAGAGGGGTTTGAGACTCCCTGCAAAAGATCGGAGGTATCATAATCAGTTATAAGGGCCCTCGTGGGATTAACAACCAGTCAATCAGATCCCCCTAGAGAGGTAATCCTCCATAAAGGATGCGTGTTTTCTAACCCTTATTTGACCTAGGGTACCTACAAAACAAACCCTGCAAGTAACCTATGTGGTACATATGTCAAGCAACTATGAAACCACGATATAACCGATGCATAGGCGAACAATCGTAAGTCAGTTCTACCGTATGGGTAGGGTAACAAAGACCGAAACCTCGAAAGAACTGCCTCTCACAGAGGTAAGGGTACTAGCAAGATCCCCATATACGAATATATCCCCAGAAATATATATGATGCTAAGAAGGTATTGGGGGTATATCCCCTCAACCAACTTTGTGCTTAACTCTGGTGTAAGCGGAGCCTCATGACGTCACCAATTATACAATGGATTTCACCACTCCCTTAGTCCGACACATATGTTGATTTAATAGCCTTGGAGAATTTTACTCACAAAATCCTATTCCAAGGCTCTAAATCCTAAGCTAGTTTGTGCAACCTAGAAAATAAAATTGTTTCTAATCAATTTTAAATTATCAGTGTTTCTTTTAGTGGTCTTTCTTACTCAAAAAAAGTATAGTTGTGAAACTAATGATGTTATGACTCAACAAGTAAAATAAATGAATATGAATAAAATGCAAAGTCCTGACTTCAATTCCCAATAAATGATAAGCTTTTCAAAATGCAATTTTCAATTTAGTTATGCAATTCCAAATACGATGCAATATTTCTACACATGTGCTAAGATCAATGATAAGAACCCAAAAGATCAAATGCCAACAATGCAAAATGCCTAATATTTTTGTATTTTCAATATAAAAGAATGAAAATGCAAGGACTGAACAACAAATTGATATAAATATTCTATTGTATGTAAACAGAGACAAACCAAGTAGGATATCAAGAAGCAAATACCCAACCCAAGATGCAAGGACAATCAATGAAAAGGATTATGTCACATAGGATAGGTAAAAAGTAGTGTAACCAAGAAAATATCATAAATGTTATGGACCAAGGACATATTTTTCTCTTTAAAAATTTATGCATAATTTTGTAAGAATTAAAAGGTGCATGGTTTCAATAAATTGTATTAAAGAAGCTTGTTTTATAATAATCATATAAAATTTAACATGACAAGGATTTATAAATGGATTTCAATACTTCTCTATTTTGTTATGTTGTTGATTTTCTAAACTCATTCAATTTTGTTTCTTATAGTGTGATCCACTTTTTATTAGTTTGGTTTAGAAATAATAAAAAAATGAAGTTTAATCATATTTTCCAATGCCAACTCATTAGTCTTCCAATCAAATTAAGGAGAACAATCCAATTTAAAGTATTGTATTTCGGGTAAGCAATTTTTTTTTAATGGAAGACTAGATTTAAAAAAAAAATGATAGTTTGCTCAAAATGAAAACCATCAACTCCTTACTTATCCTTTTCATATGCACTTTTAAGGTGTGGATGACTTGTGTGTGAATAGGATTTTAATTCAATTATTTCAACGTGCCAAAGAATATAAAATTACAAACATAATATGATTTTTATTGAAAATTTAATGCAGCTCGCTTCCATCCCTTAATGTGTATTCTTTTAAGGCGTGGATTGAATTGCTTAAAATTTGACTTTTAATTGAATTGTTTCAATCCACCAAATGCTCAACTAATTCATTTATGCATCCAAGACCAAAACTTGGCGAGACTATTGAAACATCATGTTAATCGAATTTTTGCAAATCAAGGTATGGAATCAACTTGAATAAGTTCAAATGAACATGAAAAGGATGTTGAATAACCAGGGAGTAAAAAACTCAGAAGGCACAATCATTAAAATGTGATGAAACAACAAGTTTACATGACACAAAAAATCCATCATCAAAATCATGATCATTAAGCTAGATGTATGGATGGAATTTCATTGATGACTTTGTTCCAAAAATAATATATCAACAAATCATCATCTCATAAAGATAGACCCAAAATCATTGACCATAAGGAACACTCAAGACCGAATATTTGAGAAAACAAATAACCATAAAACCATCATTTGAAATCAAGCAAAGAAAATCAAATACAAGCGAATGTAGTAGTTTCCTAAATTCAAATGGGGAACCATTTACTTTTGTCAAAAATAAAGGGGGGTTGTTGTGGGCTCAAAAACAGGAATACCATATTTCTCAGTGCATTTGGGACTACATTTTGGGAGAACATGGACACTAAGTTGAAGAAGTATACAACATTCCATCCAAAGACATATGGACAGACAAAAGTAGTCAACATGACTTTGGTGCAACTTTTGAGGGGTTATAATATGAAGCATCTAAAGACATGGGATGAAAATATGATCTATATAAAACACTCTTATAATAGAGTAGTCCAAACTTCTACTAGTAAGTCACCTTTTGAAACTTGCTTTGGGTATTTTCCACCCTTCACCCTTATATGTTGTATATGGACAACAAGGAGGAGTGAGGGAGGACCTCACAAGAGATGTAATAAAGGCATACAAAATTGTTGGGAAGATCAACCAGATCCATTTGCAAGTACAAGAGACACTGAAGAAGTCATGAAAAGTACAAGGCTAGACATGACCAACATAGAACAAAGAGAAAACAAGGAGACAGAGTATTGTTACAGTTGAATAAGGAAAGGCTACAGGGTCATGGTAAGAAGATCAAGGCTCTACGGTATGGTCCTTTTGACGTATTGGAAAAGGTGGGAGATAATGCCTTCAAACTTAGTCTACCCCCATACATGTGAATTTACTTAGTAGTGAATGTGGAGAATATCAAAATCTATAGGCCTTCCATGTTGGATCAGGAGGAGAAATATCTCTTAACTTCCATAGAGGAATTAGCACGAGATGCACAGGTAAAGTTAACAGAGGACATATTTTTGCAGAAGCGATCGAGAACTACAAGACATGGGCAACATGTACTTTGGCATATTGGGTTGAAAGGATAACTTCCAGGAAAAGAAAAGTGGTACTCCAGGGAGAAGGTAGACGAAAATTTTCCTCACCTCATTCAGTAAATATTCTGGGGACCAAAATCCTCCCTAAATGGGGAGGTATGATCTAGATCAAATCATTATATTATTTTTCATCTATCTCAATGCTTTAAGAGTGGGAAATTTTGGATCAATTAGCTTGTAGGATCATTTTAGTGGCAAGTCCCAGTTTGGAAAATTGGGGACTAGAACCTTTCGAAGCCATTTTGGGTTCTATTATTTGAAACTTGTGCACACCCCTTGATGGTGTTCTACACTCCAATACCTTTCCAACGGTGCAAACCGTGCATCAATTGGAGTTTTCATGCAAAAGTTTTGCCTCCCACAAGTTGACCAATCATGTTGACCACCATTGTATGAGAGGATGCCACATCATCCCCCATTACTCATGCATATGGGGCTATCCATGTGAGAAATTTCAAGAATATTCTAGAAATTTCGTAATCGTACCACAATTGAGGATTTAGGAAGTAAAAAACCTACCCCTAGATGGATATATCGGGCCACTAGGATGAGAAGGTTTTCCATTCTATTATTGTATTATGTTCCATAACAGAGCAGAACAATCGGGAGTAGGAAATTAGAGACAATAACAGATGGGGTTAATGTTCTATAGTGTCCTAACATCCCATATGTCTCGAGTAACTTCATAGAGAATGCTTTATCCTTTGTACTTGCATTATTTCCATACTAGAGAAAAGAGAGCAGAACAACCTCACCTTCTAGATGGGTTTTCTCCCGTAAGGTTTTCCCAAAGCAAATCTTTGTGTTATATTGTGGATGGTGTGTGATTCTACTTTATTATTCTCTATTTTCCACATTTTATCTATTTCATGCATAAGAAGAAAATAAATAACTAAATATTCTGGAATCTAAAGGAATTTAACCTTCATAATGTAGAATTTGGTTTTATTATCAGATCTATTGTGATGAACTGTTCCAGTGGAATATCCATGACAACCTACAAATCACTAGATAATGACACATATATTATCTTGTTATTTTATGTATATGACATGCTTGTTGCAAGGTCTAACATGCAGGTTATAAATGTGCTCAAAAGAAAATTAGCTAATTTATTTACGATGAAGGATTTGGGTGCTGCAAATCTAATCCTTGGTATGAGAATAACAAGAGTTAGGAAAAATCGTAAATTAAGATTGTCTCAGGGTGAGTACATAGATAAGGTGTTAGAAAGATTTAAAATGAAAGATGGAAAACTAGTTAGTACACCTTTGGCCAGTCATTTCAAATTGACTAAGGAGATGTGTACCAAGACATAGAAGAAGCTAGACTACATGTCCAAGGTTCCATACTCATCGATAGTTAGTAGCTTGATGTATGCAATGGTGTGCACAAGGTTGGATATTTCACATGTAGTGGGAGTTGTTAGAAGGTATATGAACGATCCAAGTAAAGAGCATTAGAAGGTAGTAAAGTGGATTCTAGGGTATTTGGGAGGTGCTACTACTTAGGCATTATGTTTTGGAGGTTCAAAACTTGTTCTACATGGATATGTTGATTCATGTATGGTACGTGATATAGATGGAAGGAGGAGCACCACAACGTTTGTTTTGGATATAGTTGGAATAACAATAAGTTGTATTTTGAAATTGCAAAAAGTTGTTGCACTAAAGTAGAGTATGTTGCTTCTACAGAGGCTAATAAAGAGATTATTTGGTTACAAAGGTTTACGGAGGAATTGGGAAAGAAGAAAGACAATAGCATGTTGTACAGTGAAATTCAGAGATCCATTCATCTTGCAAATAAATTAGCGTTCCATTCTAATACTAAACATATACAACTCAGTTACCATTTCATACGATTAGTTTTGGAAGATGGATAATTGAAATTGGAAAAGATACACACTATCTAGAATCCCACAGACATGTTAACAAAGACAATAACCAGAGATAAAAAAGTTCCTGATTAGTTTCATTTGTCCCTCAAGCATGATGGTGTATATGAGAAACTTGTCAGGTCCAAATTTGGAACATAGTCCGACAGGTGTAGTAGCGGTGGAGTTGTTGTGATCAGTCTCCAAGTGGGAGTTTATTGGTTGCAGAGCCTGATTATCTTCATGATTAAGAGGTATTGTTTCAGTCGTGTTAGTATCCTAGTTAATGATGGTCGGGTGTCACTATTTTTTTCACAGGGGGTAGCGACAATTTTTTGGATCCCCCCTTGGTGAGGGTTCAGGGGCAGTTCCCCTGAAGAGATTTTTTTGAGAAAATGCTTTTAAAATATTTCAATTTCATAGTCAATATGGACCATTCATTATTAGGTCATAGATATGATAGTAGACATTATGTTGGTGCCTTTTTTCCCTAAAATTCAACCCTCTTTTTAAGAGGGCATTGTGTTGTGGTTGTGTATGTTGAGAGAGTATTTTGACTGAGAGAGGAGCCCATGAGAGAATGAATATGAGGTTGTAGCATATGTGTTGTAGGTGTTATCCCTTCATTTTGTTGGATGGAATAAAAGAAGGACTAGTTGTTTCTCCATGTACGTAGGCCACATCAATTGAACCATGCATATCAACGTCTCTCTTGTATTATATTCTTCTATGTTTTATTTCTACATTCATTTTAATTAGTTTTATTTTTATTACTCTGTGATCCTATTCCTAACATCAGTGAATAGCCATGAAAACACTACATGGCTATTCACTTGAAATCCACACAACTTGTGCAATGCACTTGAAAAGGGTGTCATACAGGCTCAGTTTTCCCCAAATCCCATAATTGAATGATTAAAATGAACAAGAGGTCAAGACCTCTTATCTACCTCTCATGGAATTTGAAATGGATAATTCGTATGCACATAAAAATCTCGGGAAGTGAGTGATATCCAATGGCTTGGGTACAAATTGGACAAGTACAAATGAGGTGTCCTTGTGGGCCCCACCACCTTTTATATGGTCCATTCACAAACTTCTTGAGGTTCGTAAAAGAGCTCAATAGAATTGGTTTTTGTACCCTTTGCACCATTAGAATCCTAATATTGCTACCTCTGGCAATGTGTTCTCTGTTCATTTTCACCAAAAGTATGTCATCTCACTAGCTCCATTTTTTACACCTTTTTCACCGATGGATTTATTATCACTAGTACTTTCACACTAGGTATTTGATTTCATGTGTGTAGGTATTATATAGGAGGCCCTTTTTACTCCTCGTTGTTGCAGCAGGGCCCTTCACCCCGCCCCGTTAGGTACATTCCTTCAAATAAGAATGTAGATACTCCCTCTATGTATTTTCATTTCGTAGTGTTTCCCCTCTGAATATGCCTTTACGATTTCCTTTTTCGGCTTAGCAAGTAACTTCACCTAGTTCCACATGCACTCAATTATTGTTGGTCAGAAGCACTCCATCTTGATGGGTTTCCTTGGTTTTAGCATCCATTTGCATTATCTGGACCCATGATGCTCTTTCCCCTAGACATGGAGTCTGGATAGTTTGCATCTCAGAGAATGAGCCTCCTACCTCTTTATCTTCACAATGCGAGCCTATACTCTTGTAATCTTGAAAATTCACTTTTTTTTTATGGTTGGCTATGTCGAATGCTTCATTGGGTTTTCATTGGCATCTCATCACCCCCATGATCAATAGACCATCTACATTCCAATTTATCTTTCATTCAACCCCTAATGAGACTCAACCAAGGAGGCCCCTCCCTATTCTCTTTAACTACTCTTGCCACACATGGATGAGGTGTTTGGTCACATGTTCAGGGAATCCCATCTCCTTATCTATAATTTTTTTTAATATATTATTTTATTCAATAATACTTGAAAAACATCAAAAAACTAAAAAATGAGGGAAACATCAATGCTCATACCATCACATCTGATGGAGTCTCCTTTAAACTTAGTGGTAGTCATTGTCACCCTTGGTTGGAGCATTTTCACTGAGTCACCCATATTTGTAATAATTCTAGTTTCTTGCAGCACCTCCGATATCCCAGGACCCATCATTGTGATTCCCAAAATTTCTTTCATCAAATATATTTCCATTTTCATCCACCTCTCCTTAGTTCCAATTTGGCGTACACATATTAAATCTGATTGTACCCCAGACATTAGATCACCTTATGTTCAATTGATTTTTTACTGCCACCATTATCTACCATCATTTATGCTCCACCCAAGGGAAGTCTATCTCATCAATAATAATCAAAATCCTTCCTCATTACAATTTGGTCCTTGATTTACCCTGAGTTGATTTCAAAGGACCTCCTGTCACACCATACATTAGATCACCTTATGTTCAATTGGTTTTTACTGCCACCATTATCTACCATCATTTATGATCCACCCAAGGGAAGTCTTGAGTCTCATATTCTTTGGCTATATCATCCATAATTTTCAAAATCCTTCCTCATTATAGTTTGGTCCCTGGTTTATCCTGAGTTGACTTCAAAGGACCTCCTTTCCTTCTCTTTCATGTATTCATTCTTGTCGATACAAACACATGTTTTCTAGGAATGTTGTTTCATCTTGACTCTCATTCCCATTATTAATGGTGAACCCTAAATTGGATAGAGAGAGTCCTCATTTCTCTCTAATTCAGTTGGCCCCCACATGTTCAATTTCAACTCATTATCACATCAAGATGGGTTGTCAATTGTGACAGTGACAACTTATAGTTCCAATTGAAGACCCCTAGGATTGCTTAGCTATCAATGCCTTCAAGCAAGAGCACTTGTCACATTTGTTTTCCATGGGCTCTAGGTCCCCCTCTTACAAGTGAAATCCTTTGATGTTACCCACGCCCTTGAGGGCGATGCATATTTCTACATCACAAGTTCTCCAGTTACAACATTATTAACTATATTTCAAACAATTCTTCAGGTTTAGACATGATCCCAAAGCACACATGTCTACTATTGTGATATATTTTGATAATTTCATGAGCATGGGAATGCCTCCTTCATTTATATAAAATCTCATTTTCATGGGAATGTTTGGTTATTTTCAAGTGGGCTTCATCATTTCTCCATGGGAAGTTCTTTCTTCTTGGTCTCAACTCTCTCTACAAGCCTTTTTTCACAAGTTAAAATCACGTGGGATAAAAAACAAATATGTATTATGGTTATATAGTATCTCCTAACCTCACACATTAGGGGGCAACTGTTATCACCTTGATTTTTCTCGTGTGACTTGGGCGTATTTTCCTTTGAAATATACACAAGTCTGCTCACATGCATGCCACTAACTTGTTCGACACAGTTGATGAGCCAAGCCTAGACCAAGTACCTCTAGGCTTATTTAAAAATGAAATTTTTGCTCCATCTCATTCATGAATTGTAATTTTTCCTCCTCAAGGTCTCTTTCAAGCATCATGATCTACATTTCGAAAGAGGAGCTTTTACCTTGAACTAATTTTTCATGGAGCTTAGAATTTACCTATAAATGAAAGCCATGGGGTAGCATTTGAAGAGTAAGAAAAATTGCAAGGTTATGCTATATGAATGAGCTTGAAGATCACTTATCTTTCTCTCATTCCTATAATCCATCTCCCTCATGCTTGTGTTATTTCTTTCATCAAAGAACAAGGCCATTTCTTCATTCACCATTTATGAGAGAGGACCACCAAGAAGCAAAAGGACCCATCCCAAGGAGAGTCTTGGAGTTCATTTACATCCAATCATTCTTCCTAGGTGTTGTTATTCAAATTCAAGCCTATCCATTGGATCAATAATATAAGTATTTATTCCCCCCTCCTTCTTTTTGTTTGCATTTTATTCTCGTGGTTTAGTTTTTAGTTTAAATCTTATGCATGTTGCTTTACTTCATTTTTATTGCAATAGTACTCTTATGATTGGTCTCACTACTAGTGATTTTCTATTGTATAGCTTACAACCTAGCTTTATTAAGGGAATTTATCACCATTGCAATAAAATCAACCCAATAGGGTGATAGACATAATGCATGTTCCATATCTCATGTCAATTTGTGAATCCTTTTTCCTATCCCAAGTTGTTATCAAGGGAGGATGATAGGATCTTAGACATTAGGGCCTTGTTTATGAGAAAAATAGTCTAATGTTTTATTCTTACGTGTTTTTACTATGATTTTGTATTTAAGTTATTTGAAAATCATTATTCTATCTTGCACATAACTGATCCAACGATCCTCTTATTCTTGATTCTATCGACAATAGATTGATATCCTTTTACCTCATTGGTCCATGATCTTTATTTATATATCATGGAGAGTCCTTTGCCCATGATTCCACTTGATGCAGAGTCATTTGTCCATGATGCCACATGATGGAGAGTCATTTGTCCATGACACTTCATGATGGAAAGTAGAGTATTTTGTTGGATGTAATCCTTGTTGAGTTGTAATACAGCTTTTCTATTGCTCCATCGATGTTTCCCTCTTTGAGGGTTTTGCTACATATATACTTGGTGTCTTGACCTTTCATCTATGTGATTTATTTATCTATGGTGTTCGTTCTTGTGAGTACCCACCTATGATTTTCATACAATCATCATGATTTGGATTATCACTTAGTTGACTCAGTGGCTACACCTTATGGTAGTCACATGATTAACTTTGGAAAAATCTCACAACATGGTGATTATAAATGGTATCTCTAGCTTTGTGACTTCTTATGTTTTCACTTATTTTTCTTATGTGGGTGGCTTTAGTGTTGTGGGTTATGGTATCACTCTCTTCCTACCTTATCTAAGCATGCATCTCTCTTCTTCAAATTCAAACTCCCTACACATGATTATATGTGTTTCCCCTCTTAACCATTTGTCTTCACCCTCCTGACCCTTCATCCATCATCCTTGTTTACCATAATTTAGATAAATATATATATATAAACTCAAGTATTATGTTTAGGAAACTTATACAATTACATACCCTATTAATATCTTCCCAAAAGCAACATGGAAAACAACATTGGAAACATCTCTTGATCATGTATTTTCTTCTCCATCAAATTCCTTTCTCAAATTTTATCCTCATGGTGCTTGGTTTGATGTTGATTGCAAAACCCTTCATAGACTTGTCTCCTCTACCATTGTTTCACATCCCCACAAAGTTGTTATGGTACAAAATGCTTATGTCAACTTCTTAGGAAAAACAGATGATAATTCTTTTTTGATCAAAGGAAAAAACATATTGATATGCTTAAATCTTGTCTTTAGGAATTTTAGAATGCTTTCTTACCTAAGAAGAATACTTTTTATAATCTTTGATCCTAAACTTTGGCCTAACTATGCCTCATCCCTTTGTGATATATCCAAACAAATTCCCATTTCTATTCACCCTCGTCCTATGTGCCACTTTTTCTCAGATAAAATGATTCATATTTCTATTTTTAAGCTAATTAAACTTGACAAAGCCTTAGATGTTGAACACCTCAAACACATATTTACTATGCTTGTTTTATACATTATTGATATCCAATCAAAAATCTCTTTTATTTCCCCCTTGCCTATAAGTCCAACATTATTCACGTCATTTTTAAAGTCAAATGCCACGTTAATCCCAAACTTAATCCCAATAATCACAAGATAATTATGGCCAAATACATTCCAAACAAGTTATTTTCTAACATGTTGGACTAGTACATATAAAATTTGGTTGACACCAAAAGACTTCATACAAAGTTTCAAGTTGATTTTAGATAGAAACATTGAACTATAAATGATAGCCTAACTCTTAAGACCATGGTAGATGGATAAAAAATAAACAATAAAAATTATTATTATTATTATTTTTAATTTACTAACATCCCTCTTGTCATCCCAAGAAGTGGTTAAGTATTCATATGGGATGAATACAATTATCTATGTGACTATGATTTATTCGTATTCCAACTATGACAATGGAATAGAAGAGGCTATATAATTACTTTCAACTTATCCACTTTGTATAAATAAATGGTATTCTTTGTACTAAAGGAGTGATGTTAGATTGACATTAAATATTTAATAGATTAGTTGTATGTTTTTAAATATTTATGATAGCATATAAAGTAAATGCCTTTCTATATGAATGGAACAAATGTGTGTAAATAACTTTATAGAGGAGTGGAAGTGATGCATGTTGCAATGTTCCTACCTTTATTTCCATGGCTATTAGTGTATGTGTGTTTAATGGATGAATAAATGGTTACTATATCTCCTTTAAATTTAAGTACATCTTGAATGCATGCACCTTAATAAATTAAATAGACAGAGAAGTAACGTTCATTGTAACCTCGGGTGGAATGCCATCTCTAGTAATATATGCATTGTAATGAGTATAACAAATCTAAACTACACAATGTTAATGTTAGTACTAGTAAGTCTAAAATATTACAACATTTGGTTTTGTTGTTGGTTTTGTCGTTGGTTTTGTTCTATATGTACCTATATTAATGAGCATGTATTGGAGACTAAACTATCCATAAATCAAAGGATGGTGGGTGGGAAAATAAGACAATATTTGGTTTTGTTCTATATGTACCTATATTAATGAGCATGTATTGGAGTCTAAACTATTCATAAATCAAAGAATGGTGGAAAAAAAAGCCAATTCATTTTCTGAGTGTTTTTGTAATGGTCTTGGTATCATGATAAATTTTTTTTTTTTTAATGAATTATACTTATACTTCTCATTATAGAAATCATTTTGGTCCGACTTTCCGTCGATATTGTATGCATGGTAAAAAATATTTGTCATAGAATTGTGTTGTAATGGAGGGTTTTTTTTTACAATTTAATAAAATATGGACACTTTGTGCGGTAGTTAGATACTCATTAGATGTAAGAAGTTGAAAATTGTGTTAGAAGTATAATTAATTCCTGTCTTCCATAATTTATTGTAGATATGCTTGTTTCACATCACCTTGTACATGAAGCATTTTTTACCAAATACATGAAGTTATTGTAGAAAATATTAATTGTACAGAATGTTAAGATGTTGTTCGTCTAGTTTGAAAAATCTCACTATTCCTTAGTCCATCTCAAAACTAGAGCATCCCAACAAACTCAAGCAAGGAAACAATGGATGGGATCCAATCATCGTTTATTTTGAGCCTACAGCTAAAGTATGGTGGTCTCTCTTGAGGAAAATGACCCTCCTCCAAATGCAGGATTTGTCCCTACAATGTCTTGATATATCTAAGTGCTTTGGCCAATTGGATTTATGATTATGTGTTTACTACTTTTGTCTTGGGCTATGTGACACTTTATGACTCTTTATATTTGAGTGGCCTTGCATGGCATTTTTCATTGGTGAGGATTCATGCCTTTCAGGCATAACATATGGCGGTTGATAACTAAACTTTTTTTTGTAAAATGTACACTTGTTGTATTTTAATAGAAATATGAAGAATTTTATCAAAACAAAAAAAAGATGTTGCTCCTTGAACAAGAAGTTGTAGGATTTTGACCCAATGACCATGCTTAAGGGCATGGTGTGTTTGAGGGAACCAAATTTATTAGATGGAGGCATAAGTAAACTGTAAATATGGAATTAAGAATGAGACAATGAAGTGCAAGATTGATGGAGATGGAGTCCTAGATGAAACAAAATCAAGTGAGAGAGAAAAGATCTAAGAAACAATCGTATACAACAAACATAAGATGGAATTGTGACATAAAAATTATTTGTCACATATAAGATGATGAAGATGAAAGTACACAAATAGGTAAAAAGATGAGATTAGATGAAGGCATTGTGAATGAAGAGAATAATGAGCATGAATAGGTCATTGAAGAGGAGATCATGAGAGAATGTGATAGAATACACCTAGAGAAGGAATAACTAGAATGAAAAAACCATTTAGTCTATGAACAAATAAGTGCTAATGCAAATATGTTGCACAACCTAGGGCTTGATGATAATACCAAGTTTCTAGAAAATGTTGGAAAGGCGTCTTCCCCTTTCCAAGATATCCATAGTGTACATGTGGATAAGGTTGATGATTGTTATGAGAAAAGTCTCTCTATGGCTAGGGGTAAACCACAACATACATAAATGACTGCAGAAATCAACTCTAATCTCAGATATGCTATATAAGAAAATGTGCTAACGAGACAAGATACAGAGCCTTCCTTGTCCATACGTTCGATGAAGTCCATCGTTGAGCACTTGACTCAAAGCAATACACATGCAACTTGTCCTCAACAACCAAGAAAAACAAGCATATGGTGATTATATATAGAGTTATCACATTAAATAACATAATTCATCAACATTCATAACAAATATTCCCATGGAATAACAATTTAAATATGTGCAAGATATTAATTGGATGAGAAAAGAGTATTTCTATTAAAATGTAATTAGCAGAAGTGAATGAATTACAAAATTATGTGTCAGCACGGTTTAGAACTGAGAAACTAAGTCCCTTCCATCTGGGCCTCCACCACTTCAATCCTCTACCAAAGGCAAGCTCATATAAGAGAGACAATGAGGTTCTCAATCAAGTAGGGAAGAGCTTGGGGGTTGAACAATGTGTTCATACTTAAAAGGATAAAGGGATGCAAAATCAATATGAAGTGAATAATATCTCCAAAGTAACTTTTCTCTCAAAGTTGAATTATTCTCCTCTTTTCCATAGCTTGGATATGGCCCATTTATAGCCTTCAAGTAGAACAGAAGGGCCGAGTCAGAACGTTTACAGTATATGGAAGGTCAAGGATCATGGATCTCGTGACGTGACATGGAAACCCGACACCATTTTTTATTTTTGGGCACAAAACCCGATGTACACAGGTTGTAGTGGTGCAACCTACATATACGCATGTTGTATAATAGTTAGGGCACGTATATGTGGAAAAATATTGTTTTAAGCTTTGGGATTTGCAAAAAGGGACTTCAAGTCTGCATAGGGAAATGGAAAAAGGCCTTCTAAGCAAATTTGCATAAGGTGAGGAAAATCTTGCTATAACAGATGCCCCCTAATGTGTGAGGTCAGAGGAGTATCTGTGATGGTTGAAATACATTATAATACCCATAAGTAGAGTAATGGGGACCCAACTAGAAGAACTAGTTGCTCATGAGAATATTACAATCTGCATTGACTTTGCACACATGGCTGCCAATTTGAATTACACTACAAATCCATGTGAAAATATTCCAAATAGTTGTTCATGGCCATGAGTAGGCAATACAAAGGTGGATACATGCCAAAGGTTTTCATAGTCATGAACAAGGCCCAATAAAACCAGTCTCAAAATCAATATGAAGATATATGTATACAATGGAGTACAATCTGATCCCCCATGATCATTGAAGTCACATAGGTACTGGTCCAATGAGAGATAGCAACAACTCATGAAAGTTGCGACTATGAATTGTTGTCTTCAAGTATTCTACACATCCTGCCAAAGGTGCAAGTCTACATCGTGTGAATAAAGGAGTTGAACTTGAACACAATGAGACTTCGTTTGATTACCGGTCATTAAGGTATATTGTTAACAAATGCGAGACAATCTACCGATAATGAAAGTAGGTATCAAGGCACTGAGTACATTCTTACAAGTGTGAATAAATGTGTTAGGGCCGAACACTTGAAAAATCCATCAATCAGGAGACATTGATGTATTCCCAACTGTCGATGGCGAGAGAACTTGCCACTAATGATTGCAAGCCTCTAGGTACTCATAGGACTTGTTATCACTCCATGAAACTCCTTGGGGTTATAAGCCAAAGATGCTTGGTAACTTAAGAATATGATAAATTAGGTATGCTTGGAACAATGGGATAACTCAATAGCTAATGAAATGGACCACTTATCATGCATTCGAATAAGACAATGCTTTTAGAAATCAATAATCAGACAAAGTAATTGGAACAGGGTATGAAGAATACTAGTCTAGATAACCAAATACAACAATGTGCAGGGTCATACAAGATAGAAATAAGTCCTTTAATTCAAGTTCATGAGCTTAATAAGAAGATAACATTTCTTAGAAGCTGAGCTAAACTGAAGTAAAGTATAGAATAATGAAGTACATGAACGAATCTGACATTGAAAACAAAAGAAGATTGTGATTCTATTATCAAGATAAGAGTCTAGTACAGTAGCAAAATGTATCCAAGATTGAACCCTTAGTTCATCTCATATCTTCAGCTTTATAGATTTACAATAAAAGTTCAGATCCTAGAAGAATGGATCAGATATGATAAATATAGAAAGTCAAAACAATTTTACAAAAAGAGAGGAAGAGATCCTCAAAATGAGGACAATTCCTCATTCTATGGTCTTCAGATCACGTAGAACCTCTGTGCTATGTAGATAAGCCTTCCAAGGCTGTTTGATATCTCTTGAGGAAGATGAAATTTGAATTTGCCAAGTTTGGAAATAAACCCTAATTCATTGCCCCAAAAATAGGTGCCAAATCAACTTGAACACCTCCTCTAACTCCTTTGCATAAAAAATGGATCTTAGATTGGACATTATAATTCAATATCTATCTTTAGAAAGAGTTTTCAAGAGATTTGGTTGAGTAAAACTTCGATCCGGGCAAAAATAGTATTTCTCTAGCCAATGACAGGTTTCAGTGGTTAACACAACTAGAATATGGGTGTATTAACCACCGAATTCTCTGCTTTCGGTGGTTAATGAATATTCATCCTATTCACCTAAACCACCAAAATCTTAGCTTTCACCAAAATTGCAAAATTTCAAAATTGAAATACCTTGCTGCTTCGATGAGTGTTCAAGGTCTCTTTGGTGATGCTGCTCCTCCTTGTACAGGGCTAGAAACCTCAATCTGTTGTGTAGGAGGCTCTATTTCCTTCTCTAAGGAAGTAGCCAATTCTGCTAGGGTTTCTAACCCTGATTGTTTGGGAGTTGGAGTCTGAGTCTCTTTCATCTTCAGACTTAGGAGTCTAAGTTTTTTGTATAGCTTAGTTTTCTCCTTCATCAACAATTTGTTCCCATCTAGAGTCTTGTCATGTTTATCCATGACATCTTGACCAATGTCATATAATTCCACATTTCTATAAATTAACTCTGCATTCTTCTTCTTGATTTGTTTCTCAGAGACTTCTAACTCATAAACCTTTTTCAGTAATTGGTTTATCTTCTGTGACCTGGCTGGTCTTGTTCTACTAGGAGATGCTTCTGCCAAGGGCATGTTTTGTTCCTATGGAGGAGTTGGAGAAGGTAAATTAGGGTATGCTCCAGCTACTTGCTCAGTCTGTGCCTCAACCTGTTTCTCTGTTGGCTCCTGCTCTGGATCTGAGTCACTATATCCCTTCACCTTCTTTCCCAAAATCCAATTTCCTTTTATCCCTCTTACGCTTGATAGAGGAGGACTCTGTTTGCTCCTTTGGAGGTGAGATGGACATTCTCTTCCTCCTACTGCTCTTAGGAGTAAGATATTTCTTTGCTGCAGGCTTCTTTCCTTTATTGTCTTGTTGTAGTTCAATTGGAAACTCATTCCAAAACAAGAAATAGTTCCAATCAACCTCTTTTTTCTTCAGAGATTCTTTAACTATCAAAGTGATTAAACCTTGTTGTGATAACCTACAAGCTGCCTTGCTAGGTTTAACTTTAACCTACCGAGCCATCTTGGTGAGTAACTTGTGAAGGTAGTAAGGGAGGTTGATAGGTGACCTCCAGTGAAGTGGTTTAAAAGCTTGAAATGATAGAACATTACCCAATTATACCTTCCTTCACAGGTAATATAGGCAAATATGGCCTTCAACAGAGCCTGCCATTTTGTCTCCAGAAATGACATTGGAATATCCTTCTTCAAGATGAGAGTTTTATGTTGAGGTTGCAGATAGGATCATAATTTAATGTCTGCTGGTACAGTAGTCTTGAACCAGCACTCACCTGTCCTAGGTAGACCGGTGATCTCTGCAATAGATGCCTCATCCACTATAAACTCTTCCTTGCCAATGGTGGCTCTCCTTCCATCGTATGACAGAGCAAAGGCTTCAGATAGTTGTTGATGGAAGTTCTCCAATTTCTCACAATAAGAGAAACACCCAGCCTATTTAAAAAATTCAGCCACTTCAAGATGTGCCTCCAAATACCAGGTTCCATCCAATTCAGACCTGAGAGCTGGTCTCACCTTCTACTTTTTCTTGAGTTTGATTTAATCTGTTCCTGCAAATTAGCAAAACCTGCGAGCTAGGGGAGACAACCCACCTAAATTCAAGAGGAAATAGTGGATATGTGGTGAATTGATAGGCACAAGAATAGGGATGACTTGGCTTCTGTGAGATAGACCGAATCTTAATAAATCATAACCAGAAACTCGGGCTTGATATAATGAAAATAACTTAAAGACTCGGGCTTGATGAAACAGAGATAAGGAATAACAGAGAGATCAGTTTTGATTCTTATATCAAAGGGATTTCAAATAATAAACATAAATGGGAAATCATCATGGAGATATCTCTTGGGACTTAAAGTTATGAGAGCCACGTAAACATCAAACAGTTAGGCGAAACAATCACTTCATAGATTTATGTGTATGGGAGGATATAACTCGAAATGACAAGTGGGGGTCTTGCAAGTACTACATAGCCTCAAACCTTGATCATATGTAATAATACCACCCTACATCACAGATTCATTTGATTTTCGGTGGTTATCATTTCATTATTGCACTAGTTGACATCTAGATCGTGCTAAAACACGGGCCCTGATCTTTCCACGTTGACACGTTTTCGGTGGTTGATCGGGCTTTATTTTTCCCTTTTAACCACCGAAAGCCAAGGATTTCGGTGGTTAATGAACGCTTCACAGGTTCGCCTAAACCACCGAAACCTGTAACTCTCCCTTTTGCTTAAGAAAATCAATTCTGATGTTTATTTCAAGTTTATTTACAAACAATAGGCTCTCTAACAAGCCTATAAAAATTTAGAAATAATTTTTTGGACATCTCCCTATCACCTAAAATTGACAAAAATGATTGTTCTATTTTAGGAGATAACAACTCACTCCTACTTGGGGATGGAATCCTCCCAGTGAGGTTCCAAGAACAAGAAGACCCGTGCCTGTCCGTTTAATCTGAAAATTCTGCCACCTACTCAACAATCATTTACAATTTGTATTATGTTTAGTCCATTGGGCTATGGATTCATCTAGCCTGAGCAACTTATCTTCGGACAACCTGTAGCCTGCTTTTCTTATTCAAACAATAACTAAAAACAATCTAAGTGCTCATATGAAGAGCTTATTCTTCTGCCTACCCCTACTGCTAACCAAATCTAAAATGTGGTCAGGTAAACACAGATTTCCATAACAGTCATTTGAGCAACTTCAAAACCATGATGACTTTATCTCTATCATTGCTTAATATAAAATAACTCAAACATATAAGCAATAATAAATAAGCTTTCAGAAATTCATACTCACCCGTGGAAATTGATGAATGAATGAAATCTAGATCTTTCATAGGGTCTGAAATAAGTAATTCTATCAAATCGGCCACCGGGTCTCTAAAATAAAGATAAAAAATATTCTGATTCATGAAAAATGACTGCCCTTCCATGACTAGCTCTGTGTTTGTAGATAAATGTCTTCCTTGGAAGTCTTCTTGTTGTCCCAACTGAGAACTGAAATCCTGTTGCTTGTTGTCTTCACTGATGTAGATACTGAATGTGGACTGTTCTTCCTCTGTCAAATGAAAATACAAACTCAACTGCTGATTAGAAAAAAATTGTTCCTCACCTTCCTCCTCATATTTGCTGAAATCTGCCTTGGTTTGCAAATTAGAAAGCTGAGTGTTGCCCTTAGAATCTGCTACAGATATGAAACTGTCACCTGCTAATGTGTCAATTTGATAATCATCTTTGGGGTTTTCAAAGGGGATAATCTCATCTTCATGACAACCTAATTTAGTAGATGCATTTGATACAATGTCAAAAGCATCAATGCTATGGTTATCCACCCGAAGATCACAAATATCTTGGTTACAATGATAGATGTCCCCCGTTGCAACATACTCTTCAAATCTATCATTAACAATATCATGTATACATTTATGATCATCTCTCTGTGTAGCTAAAGAAACCATCTCTTCAAATTCATAACAATCAGACTTAAAGATAGTAAGAGATCATTCAGTTCCTTTATTATCCATTGGTAGTTCATGTTGATGGGAAAAACAACATCTTGAAGATCATTAAAGGGTTGTTGCATATTATGAGGGAGAGATCTTTCTATATTTACATCTTCAAGCTTACAATGTAATTCATATTCATCACAACAATTATCAAATGCAAACTCATCTGAAAAATACCTTTTGCA
>ML777797.1:435147-462160 GCA_009831015.1 Picea engelmannii
AATGCAAACTCATCTGAAAAATACCTTTTGCAGTGCTCAGTGAATGCTCTGTGAAAATCCTTCAATGATGAAATACTAGAAGGAGGTAAAGAAAAATACCACTGACGTGCATCACCATACAATGAATACATGAACATCTTCATACAAACATATTCATGTTGCAGATCTAATAGATCCATGCACTCATGAAACTCGAGGAGGTGTTTTGTAGGATTGTCTTCTTTTCTCTCCTTGAAGATAGGAAGAAAATCTCCCCATTCCTAATATCAGGTACTGGATGTGGGAAACCAGAAATTGAAGAAAAATTGAGAGGTGAAAACCTCCGAGCCAAAAGAGCAGAAAACGCTTTTGACATCTGAATGTTGTGGAGTTGCCACTGAATCCGTCCTTCATGGAGTCACCAGATAGAGGATTACAACCAAATATATGTCCAGACTTTGTCTATCATCAAAGATGGATCTTTTCGTCTCCCAAGGAAGTTGAGATTCAATCTCCTCTCCCCGACAACGACACCAATTTGTTATCACTCCAAGAAACTCTTTGGGGTTGTAAGCCAAAGATGCTTGGTAACTTAAGAATATGATAAATTAGGCATGCTTGGAACAATGGGATAACTCAATAGCTAATGAAATGGACCACTTATCATGCATTCAAATAAGACAATGCTTTTAGAAATCAATAATCGGACAAAGTAATTGGAATAGGGTATGAAGAATACTAGTCTAGATAACCAAATACAACAATGTGAAAGGTCATACAAGATAGCAAGAAGTCCTTTAATTCAAGTTCATGAGATTAATAAGAAGATAACAATTCTTAGAAGCCGAGCTAAACTGAAGTAACGTATAGAATAATGAAGTACATGAACAAATCTGACATTGAAAGAAAAAGAAGACTGTGATTCTATTATCAAGATAAGAGTCTAGTACAGTAGAAAAATGTATCCAAGATTGAACTCTTAGTTCATCTCATATCTTCAGTTTTATAGCTTTACAATAAAATTTCAGATCCTAGAAGAATGGATCAGATATGCTAAAGATAGAAAGTCAAAACAATTTTACAAAAAGAGAGGAAGAGATCCTCAAAATGAGGTCAATTCCTCATTCTATGGTCTTCAGATCATGTAGAACCTCTGTGTTGTGCAGATAAGCCTTCCAAGGTTGTTTGATATCTCTTGAGGAAGATGAAATTTGAATTTTCCAAGTTTGGAAATAAACCCTAATTCATTGCCCCCAAAATAGGTGCCAAATCAAATTAAACACCTCCTCTAACTCCTTTGCATCAAAAGTGGATCTTAGATTGGTCATTATAATTCAATATCTATCTTTAGAAAGAGTTTTTAAGAGATTTGACTGAGTAAAACTTCGATCTGGGAAAAAATACTCTTTCTCTCGCCAATGACAGGTTTCGGTGGTTAACACAACTAGAATCTGGGTGTATTAACCACCGAAAGCTCTGCTTTCGGTGGTTAATGAACAATCGTCCTGTTCACCTAAACCACCGAAAGCTTAGCTTTCACCAAAATTTCAAAATTGCAAAATTGAAATACCTTGCTACTTTGATTAGTGTTCAAGGTCTCTTTGGTGATGCTTCTCCTCCTTGTACAGGGTTGGAAACCTCAATGTGCTGTGTAGGAGGCTTTGTTTCCTTCTCTAAAGAAGTAGCCAATTCTGCTAGGGTTTCTAACCCTGAGTGCTTGGGAGTTGGAGTCTGAGTCTCTTTCATCTTCAGCCTTAGGAGTCTAAGCTGTCTGTATAGCTTAGTGTTCTCCTTCATCAACAATTTGTTCCCATCTAGAGTCTTGTCATGTTTATCCATGAAATCTTGACTGATGTCATATAATTCCACATTTCTATCAATTAACTCTGCATTCTTCTTCTTGATTTGTTTCTTAGAGACTTGTAACTCATAAACCTTTTTCAGTAATTGGTTTATCTTCTGTGACCTGGATGGTCTTGGTCTACTAGGAGATGCCTCTACCAAGGGTCTATTTTGTTCCTCTGGAGGAGTTGGAGAAGGTAAATTAAGGTATGCTCCAACTACTTGATCAGTCTGTGCCTCACCCTATTTCTCTGCTAGCTCCTGCTATGGCTCTGAGTCACTGTATGGTAAGTTCAGAGGGTTATCTCCCTCAACAAGACCTTCAGTTTGTTCACCTTCTTTCCCAAAATCCAATTTCCTTTTGGCCCTCTTACGCTTGATAGAAGAGGACTCTGTTTGCTCCTTTGGAGGTGAGATGGCCCTTCTCTTCCTCCTACTGCTCTTAGGAGTAAGAGATTTCTTTGCTGCAGGCTTCTTTCCTTTATTGTCTTGTTTTAGTTCAGTTTGAAACTCATTCCAAAACAAGAAATAGTTCCAGTCAACCTCTTTTTTCTTCAGAGATTCTTTAACTATCAAAGTGATTAAACCTTGATGTGATAACTTGTTAGCTGCCTTGCTAGGTTTAACTTTAACCTGTCGAGCCATCTTGGTGAGTGCCTTGTGAAGGTAGTAAGGGAGGTGGATAGGTGACCTTCTAGTGAAGTGGTTTAAAATCTTGAAATTATAGAACATTACCCTGTTATACCTTCCTTCATAGGTAATATAGGAAAATATGGCCTTCAGCAGAGCCTGCCATTTTGTCTCCAGAAATGACATTGGGATATCCTTCTTCCAGATGAGAGTTTTATGTTGAGGTTGCAGATAGGATCTGAATTCAATGTCTGCTGGTATAGTAGTCTTGAACCAACACTCACCTGTCCTAGGTAGACCTATGATCTCTACAATAGATGCCTCATCCACTATAAACTCTTCCTTGCCAATGGTGGCTCTCCTTCCATTGTATGACAGAGAAAAGGCTTCAGATAGTTGTTGATGGAAGTTCTTCAAGTTCTCACAATAAGAGAAACATCCAGCCTGTTTAAAAAACTTAGCCACTTCAGGATGTTCCTCCAAATACCAGGTTCCATCCATTTCATACCTGAAAGCTGGTCCCGCCTTGTGCATTTGCTTAAGTTTGATTTAACCTGTTCCTGCAAATTAGCAAAACCTGCGAGCTAGGGGAGAAAACACACCTAAATTCAGGAGGAAACAATGCATCTGTGGCGAATTGATAGGCACAGAAATAGGGGTGACTTGGATTCTGTGAGATAGATTGAATCTTAATAAATCATAACCAGAAACTCTGGCTTGATATAATGAAAATATCTTGAAGACTCGGGCTTGATGAAACAAAGATAAGGAATAACAGAGAGCTCGGTTTTGATTCCTATATCAAAGGGATTTCAAATAATAAACATATATGGGAAATCATCATGGAGATATCTCTTGGGACTTGAAGTTATGAGAGCCATGTGAACATCAAACAGTTAGGCGAAACAATCACTTCATAGATTTCTGTGTATGGGAGGATATAACTTGAAATGACAAGTGGGGGTCTTGAAAGTACTACAGAGCCTCAAACCTTGATCAGATGTAATAATACCACCTTACATCATCGATTCATTTGATTTTTGACGGTTATCATTTCATTATTGTGCCAGTTGACATCTAGATCGTGCTAAAATACAAGCCCTGATCTTTCCACGTTGACATGTTTTTGGTGGTTGATCAAGCTTTATTTTTCCCTTTTAACCACCGAAATCCAAGGCTTTCAGTGGTTAATGAACGCTTCACAGGTTCGCCTAAACCACCGAAACCTGTAACTCTCCCTTTTTCTTAAGAAAATCAATTCCGATGTTTATTTCAAGTTTATTTACAAACAATAGGCTCTCTAACAAGCCTATAAAAATTTAGAAATAATTTTTTGGACATCTCCCTATCACCTAAAATTGACAAAAATGACTGTGCTATTTTAGGAGATAACAACTGGCTCCTACTCGGGGATGGAATCCTCCCAATGAGGTTCAAGAACAAGAAGACCCATGCCTATCCCTTTAACCTGAAAATTCTGCCACCTGCTCAGCAATCATTTACAATCTGTATTGTGTTTAGCCCATTGGGCTATGGAGTCATCTGGATTGAGCAACTTATCTTCGGACAACCTGTAGCCTGCTTTGCTTATTCAACCAATAACTGAAAACAATCTAATTGCTCATATGAAGAGCTTATTCTTTTGCCTACCCCTACTACTAACCAAATCTAAAATGTGGTCAGGTAAACGCAGATTTCCATAACAACCATTTGAGAAACTTCAAAATCGTGATGACTTTATCTTTATCACTGCTTAATAGAAAATAACTGAAATATATCAACAATAATAAATAAGCTTTCAGAAAGTCATACTCACCCGTGGAAATTGATGAATGAATGAAATCTAGAGCTTTCATAGGGTCTGAAATAAGTAATTCTATCAAATCGGCCATCGGGTCTCTAAAATCAAGATCAAAAGTATTTTGATTCATGAAAAATGACTGCCCTTCCATGACTAGCTCTCTGTTTGTAGATAGATGTCTTCCTTGGAAGTCTTCTTGTTGTCCCAACTGAGAACTGAAATCCTGCTGCTTGTTGTCTTCATTGATGTCAATACTGAATGTGGACTGTTCTTCCTCTGTCGAATGAAAATACAAACTCAACTGCTGATTAGAACCTTTCTGTTCCTCACCTTCCTCCTCATATCTGCTAAAATCTGCCTTGGTCTGCAAATACGAAAGATGAGGGCTGCCCTTAGAATCTGTTGTAGATCTGAAACTGTCACCTGCTAATGTGTCAATCTGATAATCATCTTTGGGGTTTTCAAAGGGGACAATCTCATCTTGATGACAACCTAAGTTAGTAGATGAATTTGATACAATGTCAAAAGCATCAATGTTATGGTTATCCACCCGAAGATCAGAAATATCTTGGTTACAATGATAGATGTCCCCTGTTGCAACATACTCTTCAAAGCTATCATTAACCATAGCATGTATACATTTATGATCATCTCTCTGTGTAGCTAAAGAAACTATCTCCTCAAATTCATAACAATCAGACTTAAAGATAGTAAGAGAGAGTTAAGTTCCTTTATTATCCATTTGTAGTTCATGTTGATGGGAAAACACAACATCTTGAAGATCATTAAAGGGTTGTTGCATATTATGAGGGAGAGCTCTTTCTATATTTACATCTTCAAGCTTACAATGTAATTCATATTCATCACAACAATTATCAAATGCAAACTCATCTGAAAAATACCTTTTGCAGTGCTCAGTGAATGCTCTGTGAAAATCCTTCAATGATGAAATACTAGAAGGAGGTAAAGAAAAATACCACTGACGTGCATCACCATACAATGAATACATGAACATCTTCATGCTACAAATCTAATAGATCCATGCACTCATGAAACTTGAGGAGGTGTTCTGCAGGATTGTCTTCTTTGATCTCCTTGAAGATAGGCAGAAAATCTCCCCATTCCAACATATCAGGTACTGGATGTGGGAAACCAGGAACTGAAGAAAAATTGAGAGGTGAAAACCTCCGAGCCAAAAGAGCAGAAAATGATTTTGACATCTGAATGTTGTGGAGTCACCACTGAATGTGTCCTTCATGGAGTCACCAGATAGATGATTACAACCGATTATATGTCCAGACTTTGTCTATCATCAAAGCTGGATCTTGTCGTCTCCCAAGGAAGTTGAGCTTCAATCTCCTCTCCTCGGCAAGGACACCAGTTTTTTATCACTCCAAGAAACTCTTTGGGGTTGTAAGCCAAAGATGCTTGGTAACTTAAGAATATGATAAATTAGGTTTTCTTGGAACAATGGGATAACTCAATAGCTAATGAACTTATCATGCATTCGAATAAGACAATGCTTTTATAAATCAATAATCAGACAAAGTAATTGGAACAGGGTATGAAGAATACTAGTCTAGATAACCAAATACAACAATGTGTAGGGTCATACAAGATAGCAAGAATTCCTTTAATTCAAGTTCATGAGCTTAATACGAAGATAACAATTCTTAGAAGCTGAGCTAAACTGAAGTAAAGTATAGAATAATGAAGTACATGAACAAATCTGACATTGAAAGCAAAAGAATATTGTGATTCTATTATCAAGATAAGAGTCTAGTACAGTAGAAAAATGTATCCAATATTGAACCCTTAGTTCATCCCATATCTTCAGCTTTATAGCTTTACAATAAAAGATTATACCCTAGAAGAATGGATCAGATATGCTAAATATAGAAAGTCAAAACAATTTTACAAAAAGAGAGGAAGAGATCCTCAAAATGAGGTCAATTCCTCATTCTATGGTCTTCAGATCATGTAGAACCTATGTGTTATGCAGATAAGCCTTCCAAGGCTGTTTGATATCTCTTGAGGAAGATGAAATTCAAATTTTCCAAGTTTGGAAATAAACCCTAATTCATTGCCCCCAAAATAGGTGCCAAATCAACTTGAACACCTCCTCTAACTCCTTTGCATCAAAAGTGGATCTTAGATTGGACATTATAATTCAATATCTATCTTTAGAAAGAGTTTTCAAGAAATTTGGATGAGTTAAACTTCGATCTGGGAAAAAATACTCTTTCTCTAGCCAATGACAGGTTTCAGTGGTTAACACATCTAGAATATGGATGTATTAACCACCGAAAGCTCTGCTTTTGGTGGTTAATGAACAGTCGTCCTGTTCGCCTAAACCACCGAAAGCTTAGCTTTCACCAAAATTTCAAAATTGCAAAATTGAAATACCTTGTTGCTTCGATGAGTGTTCAAGGTCTCTTTGGTGATGCTCCTCCTCCTTGTATAGGGATGGAAACCTCAATCTACTGTGTAGGAGGCTCTGTTTCCTTCTCTAAGTAAGTATCCAATTCTACTAGGGTTTCTAACCTTGAGTGCTTGGGAGTTGGAGTTTGAGTCTCTTTCATCTTCAACCTTAGGAGTCTAAGCTGTCTGTATAGCTTAGTGTTCTCCTTCATCAAAAATTTGTTCCCATCTAGAGTCTTGTCATGTTTATCCATGACATCTTGACTGATGTCATATAATTCCACATTTCTATCAATTAACTCTGCATTCTTCTTCTTGATTTGTTTCTTAGAGACTTCTAACTCATAAACCTTTTTCAGTAATTGGTTTATCTTCTGTGACCTGGCTGGTCTTGGTCTACTAGGAGATGCTTCTGCCAAGGGTCTGTTTTGTTCCTCTAGAGGAGTTGGAGAAGGTAAATTAGGGTATGCTCCAGCTACTTGCTCAGTCTGTGCCTCACCCTGTTTCTCTGTTGGCTCCTGATCTACCTCTGAGTCACTGTATGGTAAGTTCAGAGGGTTATCTCCCTCAGCAAGACCTTCGGTCTTTTCACCTTCTTTCCCAAAATCCAATTTCCTTTTGGCCCTCTTACGCTTGACAGAGGAGGACTCTATTTTCTCCTTTGGAGGTGAGATGACCCTTCTCTTCCTCCTACTGCTCTTAGGAGTAAGAGATTTCTTTGCTACAAGATTATTTCCTTTATTGTCTTGTTGTAGTTCAGTTGGAAACTCATTCCAAAACAAGAAATAGTTCCATTCAACCTCTTTTTTCTTCAGAGATTCTTTAACTATCAAAGTTATTAAACCTTGATGTGATAACCTACTAGCCGCCTTTCCAGGTTTAACTTTAACCTACCGAGCCATCTTGGTGAGTGCCTTGTGAAGGTAGTAAGGGAGGTTGATAGGTGAACTTCTAGTGAAGTGGTTTAAAAGCTTGAAATGATAGAACATTACACTGTTATACCTTCCTTCACATGTAATATAGGCAAATATGGCCTTCAACAGAGCCTGCCATTTTGTCTTCAGAAATGACATTGGGATATCCTTCTTCCATATGAGTGTTTTATGTTGAGGTTGCAGATAGGATCGAAATTCAATGTCTGCTGGTATAGTAGTCTTGAACCAACACTCACCTGTCCTAGGTAGACCGGTGATATCTGAAATAGATGCGTCATACACTATAAACTCTTCCTTGCCAATGGTGGCTCTCCTTCCATCGTATGACAGAGCAAAGGCTTCAGATAGTTGTTGATGGAAGTTCTTCAATTTCTCACAATAAGAGAAACATCCATCCTGTTTAAAAAACTCAGCCACTTCAGGATGTGCCTCCAAATACCAGCTTCCATCCAATTTAGACCTGAGAGTTGTTCTCGCTTTTTGCATTTGCTTGAGTTTGATTTAACCTATTCCTGCAAATTAGCAAAACCTGCGAGCTAGGGGAGACAACACACCTAAATTCAGGAGGAAGCAATGGATCTGTGGCGAATTGATAGGCACAGGAATAGGGATGACTTGGATTCTGTGAGATAGACCGAATCTTAATAAATCATAACCAGAAACTCGTGCTTGATATAATGAAAATAAGTTGAAGACTCGAGCTTGATGAAACAAAGATAAGGAATAACAAAGAGCTCAGTTTTGATTGCTATATCAAAGGGATTTCAAATAATAAACATAAATGGGAAATCATCATGGAGATATCTCTCGGGACTTGAAGTTATGAGAGCCACGTGAACATCAAACAGTTAGGCGAAACAATCACTTCATAGATTTCTGTGTATGGGAGGATATAACTCGAAATGACAAGTGGGGGTCTTGCAAGTACTACAGAGCCTCAAACCTTGATCATATGTAATAATACCACCCTACATCACAGATTCATTTGATTTTCGGTGGTTATCATTTCATTATTGCACTAGTTAACATCTAGATCGTGCTAAGACAAAAGCCCTGATCTTTCCACGTTGACACGTTTTCGGTGGTTGATCGGGCTTTATTTTTCCCTTTTAACCACCGAAAGCCAAGGCTTTCGGTGGTTAATGAACGCTTCACAGGTTCACCTAAACCACTGAAACCTGTAACTCTCCCTTTTTCTTAAGAAAATAAATTCTGATGTTTATTTCAAGTTTATTTACAAACAATAGGCTCTCTAACAAGCCTATAAAAATTTAGAAATAATTTTTTGGACATCTCCCTATCACCTAAAATTGACAAAAATGACTGTGCTATTTTAGGAGATAACAAGACTCTAGGTCTCATATCCAGAATATATGTGTTGAATTCGATGGAAGGAGACCCGCTGAAAGGAGAGAATTGAGGCACCGTTTATCATTTAGCACGAGGTGATAAAAAGGAGCTTGATAATTTGGAGGAAATCAGACGAAGAACAAGTTCACTAACCAACAACCATGTGCATCTTTCATGTGTGCCGGATGCAAGTGGTACACGAAAAAGACCCTCTGAATAGCATCCAATAAGGAAAATTGATGACAAAGGCGAGGAAACCACCAATAAGGCTAATGGAATCCAAGGCACT
Organism: Picea engelmannii; assembly: GCA_009831015.1. Lineage (NCBI taxonomy): Eukaryota > Viridiplantae > Streptophyta > Pinopsida > Pinales > Pinaceae > Picea > Picea engelmannii. The sequence goes on from ML777797.1 coordinate 444,395, forward strand.
ACACGAATCCCAATGTGTGAATAGATTTATTGCCATCAAACACAAGAGAAGCCACCAAGTCAGCGAAAAATGATGAAATGTCGATTGTTGAGTTCAAGGTTACCTACCAATGAGGAAAGTAGGACTAGGGTGCACAATAGGACTACAACTTCATGTAATTATGAGACACATTGAGGGTATGGCCGATGTTATCACCCTGTAAATTGTGTCCGATTGATAGACAAACAACAGAGGTAACTGTTTCAAGCAGCTTTAGAGATGAGGCACTAGCCTGCTCAACTCAGAGAGGGCTCTCTCATGTCACTTGATATTATTTGGAAATTGGTGGCTAGGTTTGGTTTGTTTGTCGTAGGTTTGCTGAGAGAATAAAGATGGCATTTGGGCTATGGAGTCAAATATAAAAAATGCATTTACAAATTATGAGAACTATCAAGAGGAAAAGGCTATATGAGGCATTGAGTCTAAGTTTAAGCTGAAAATTTGCATGGCAACAGAGGAAAGGGAAAAACACATAACTATATCAGAGCATATTTGAATGAATTCTGACCTAGTTAAGAAGAAAACCACATGAATTTAAATTGCTAAGTCTAGAGCATCATCCGACGAATTCCAAACTTCTAACTCTCCAATTTAAAAGAAGAAACTGTGAATGTGATTTTAGGGACACAAGAAAATACATACTATGAAAGAGAACATAACTCATATAACTGCCAATTAGAATCTTTTCATAAAAAGTTCAAAAACCACTTCTGCATTATATATTCAGTTTAGCTCCATAATTTTACAAAAACCTTCCTGCTACAAGGGCATGACCCTTTTTCTCTCCTCCTTATATATCCTTGGGATGATATATATATAGAGGATTTATAGTGAGATTCAAAATGATTAAGCTTCCCCATAACTCTAATAATAGAGGTCAATTACAAAAAGGAGTGGTGTATATCGACGATTCTCCTACTTTAAAGGGATCGTTATGAACAGGTCTGACATATCCGAAGCTTTTTCTTTGAACGCCACATGTCCAAAATTTGCTGGAATGTACTCAATTTTACCTGAGAGTTTTATTTCAGCTTGGCAATTTCCTCTTTTAGAGTATCCAACTAGACTGGTTCGTTTTCCCCAACGCTTTTAACCGCTTCAACTCTGGTTTCTGTCTTTTGTCATTTTCTCTGTTTCTTCTTCACAACTCACCTGTAGGCTTCTTCCATGTGCCCGTTGATGATTATATCCCTCATGACAAAATTTAGTCTGACCTCTAATTCTAGTTTTGTCGCAGGTTCAGTATGAAATTTGGTTGCTAATATTTGTGCAATCGACCTTTCTTTCTTACTCATTGATAAACTTGCCAAGTTATTCGAAAACCCTGTTACACTAGATATTGTTTGATCGGCTCCGTTCACGTCTTTCAATTTTGTAGACACCAAGGTGTTATTTAACTCGACAGAAATTAGAAAGTCGATCCAGTTGGATATTACTTCACTTATGGATGAGACGGTGATTTCCTGGAGTAGAATAACGCCACCCATACTTGAATATCGGTAGTTATTGAGTTCTAATCATGAATCACCGACAAGATTAATTGTAGGTACGTTGGTTTACCACGCTCGGCCAATCCATTTCAAATGATTATCCTTTGAGTTCGTTATCCAACGACATTCACTTGACATCGCACAGACGTGAAGTACCCGAACGAGTGGCGTGCAGTGATTTGACTAGGCGTCACCCTCCCCTACACGAATCATTGATTTGACATATTAGAACACGTGACATTGGGGATTTTGGGAAAACCGTTTTAGGAAGACTTCCTTTCACCCTGATGTACCTCTGAGGGTGCCATGTGTCCATGACTGACACCATGGTGGATTTCCTCGGCCTGCCCTCGATCAGTTAAGTCCCGCACTATTTCACCACCTGATATGGGTCTTAACCGTTGATCCGGGTTGCCCCAAGATCTACAGTCTATTGGGTCCTACCACTTTCATATCCCTGCCAATATAACCCTGTCCGCCAGATGGGTTCTAGCCTATTGGTCTAACCCCCCTCTAAATTTATATAGAACTTTGCCAGGTCTCGAAACTCGGATTCTAGGAAATCATTATGGTGATAACATAGGCTCCTATTGGGGATGTTATCCTCCCAGTGAGGTAGAAAATAACTCGTAGAACTGGTGCCTCATCCATTGGTTTTCTCCCAAAACATGTGTGTGTAACCTGGTCCGACCTATCTCCAGTGTCTGCTGAAAACCAAATTCTACACAATGCTCTTAACTGGATACTGAACACTGAATACACTACTGAAAACTGATTGTACACAATACTGGAAATTCAAAGTGAAAAATGTCTGATCAACAAGTTTATTTCCATACTCCTACCTACTCTAAAACTGTTGAAATGAATACTCAATCAAGTGATGCTAAAGTGCCAATGTAATCAATCAAGCAGTTGGCTTCCCGATTTTTCTCTGATCACATATTTTTTAAGCAAGTAGACAAATGTAAATAATGGCGGCTGAAAACAAAATTTGAATCCAAAACTTGAGCTTATGAATGAAACAAACTCCTCCTTTACTGAAGACTGTAATAGGATGGCCACAGGATCTTGAAAACCATGAAAAAACATTTCTTCTTAATGAGCAAAAACATAAAGACAAGCTTCCTTCATAAGTGTTTGTTGCTCTTGCTCTATTTCTTTTGTTTTGAGAACATTCTCAAATGAAATAGAAGAAATAGGTTTGTCTAATCTTCCATGCATATCAACGAAAATATTCATACATTCTTGAACATCTTCAAATGTGATAGCCATATTATGTGCATCCTTTTGTTCGTCAAACAATTATGATTTGGTTTTATTAAACTTCTGGAAATTTGCTTGAGGATTGTTATTTTGACTTTCAAAAGACTGAATGGAAATAAATTCATGTTCATAATCTTCTTGTAAATGTAAAAAGCTAGTGTCATGAACTATTTCACAGTCTAGAGATCCCATAGATGTATTTTCAAACCCCTCATCTGTGTCTAGTCTATTTATAAATTGGACCACCATGTCATTCTCAGAGGAAGAAAGACAACTTTGAAACACTTTTTCTTGCTGGGAACATTGTTGAATATCTATATTAGTTCCAGGCGAAGGGAAATGACCTTGAACAACAACTTTTTCTTCTTTTTCAGGCTGATGGCTGAGCATAGGATGTAAATCTAAGCTAAAATAACCTTTCATGTGATCAACAATATGGTTATCAAATGTGTGAGAATGTTGTTGACCTTCTTGATTGATGGAACTCTCCTCAAACTTCCTTGCTCCCTTTGTCATCTCACGATTTGCTAAAAAGGAGGGAAAACATAATGGAAGATAATCTTTACTTGCAAGTTTTCTTTTCTCTTCGTATTCACCATCATGTCTGGAGGAGTTCTGACTTGATACATCACAAACATTTTTCTTAAGCAATTTGAAAGAAGCAAAACATAGTGGCAAGGTTTCCTCACTTGATTCAAGACCTTATCCATTCTTTTCACTATGGGCGCATTTCTGAACATGCTCATCTTCGACTAATGGTTGCATTTTTGAATTGATGTGATCTTCTACATAACAAGTTATGGGGTCGTCAAACACATGAGAAGAGAGCTACAATAGCTTGTCAATTTGTGTCGTTGGTTTAGTGTGATTTTGCATAAGCACAAATTCATTTTCCTCAATAATTATCTTAGAATTTTCTTTCAATAATTCAAATGCAACAAAGCACAAAGGTAGAGAATTTTCTCAATCTGATCCAATACTTTTCTCTTTGTAACTGTGATATGTAGGTTGATTTATCTCACTATATTGCTGAAAAAGAACGTCTTCAACATCATAATCATCCTCATATTTGTCATATACAGGTAAATCACTAACATATGCAATGTCATTTAACAAGAACAAACTTGGAACATCAACTTGTTCTTTAACAAACTGATTTGTAAACTCATCTTCTTGACTGTTTATAAATGAATACATAAAATAATCAGCCCCTTTATTATCATGGGATGGATCAGAAACCAAATCAACACCTCCTCTTTCAACAAGTGGAATATAATTCTTTGCAAAATCGTTGGCATTGGGAAATTCAAGAGGACCTATGATATTGTCAATTCTATGATAAGGGTTCCAATCAACTATTTTTTGGTCATATTCACTTTCATTTTATTTAGCATCTAACCCCTCATCTCAAGTTTGTTCACATGCTTGGATATTGTGTTGAATTTCTTTAGCATCGTTAAACATTTGTTGTAAGGACTTAGGTATTCTTTCCATAAGGAGGAGAGACAAATATGGGTGAAGAGTAGTTTCATAATGGAGCATGGCAACAACTCCAGTGGGTTGGATTTATTTGGACAAATTGTAATAGATACTGGAAAACCTTCTACTAAATATAGAAATAACTTCATTGTTATGCTTTTCTAAGGCATAGAACTCTGTAAGTTGTAGATCTAAATACTTCTTCTTGCCCCAAAATATTAAAAAGACATACTTCAATTCCTCCCATGAGCTAATCGTTTTTGGTTACAAATTTTTAAACCAGTCTTGGGTGTCTCCTTTCAGGGATTGAGAGAAGACCCTCATACAAACATCATCATGGTCAATCTCAAACAGATCTATAAAGTGTTCAAACCCTTGGATGTGTTTTTCAGTTGAAATGGCATCAGGTTCTCCATCAAATACAGGTAGATACTCATAGTATTTTGGAGGGAAATCATGGAGGACATGAGGTAGTTTCAAGGGTATATATCTATGTTGGGTCTTGGAGGACGTTGGGCCAAGTATGGGAGGAGAAGTATCAGTCTTGGCTTTATGGGGCGCATCAACTTGGTCATGGTTATCACATGGCTTAGATGGAATATTTTTTTATCAAAATCAGTGATAAACTGAGTGGATACATGTATAATTTCAAGAGGAGGATATATAATTTCAAGATTGTCGTGATCATCATATTCATGCAGCAGGTAAATAAAGACTTGTCTAGCATTTTTATGAAAGGAACAGAGACAACTTATAACAAATAGTAAAATTCCTTGAAAGAGATCCCATTTTAAGTACATGTTCTCCTCCATGATATATTTTCACACCTCGGTCAAGGGATCTCATCTTCCATTGGAGTCTCCGGATTATATTTGGAGTATGTGTGGAGTCGCCAATAATGTTTTGGAGGCCGGATTCTGCATTGAGAGTGGAGTCGCCTTTGAAAGTTCAAAATTATGGATCCTTCTACTAGTGGAATCACCTTTAAACTGATTTTTTGATGTGTGGAGTCACCAGAGCAGGAATACAACCAATATGTGCCTAAGTGTCTGCTGCTCTCATACCTTAGAACTTAACCATGTCATTCTTCCCAGGGAAAATTTTTCAATTTCGTCCCCGGCAACAGTGCCAGAATGTTAGCACTCTGTAAATTTTGTCCGGCTGATAGACAAATGACAGAGGTAACTGTTTCAACCAACTTTAGAGCTGAGGCACTAGCCTGCGAAACTCAGAGAGGGCTCTCTCGTGTCACTTGATATTCTTTGGAAATTGGTGGCTAGGTTTGGTTTGTTTGTCGTAGGTTTGCTGAGAGAATAGAGATGGCATTTGGGCTATGGAGTCGAATATAAAAAATGCATTTACAAATTATGAGAACTATCAAGAGGAAAAGGATAAATGAGGCATTGAGTCTAAGTTTAAACTGAAAATTTGCATGGACACAGAGGAAAGGGAAAAACACATAACTATATTAGAGCATATTTGAATGAATTCTGACCTAGTTAAGAATAAAACCACATTAATTTAAATTGCTAAGTCTAGAGCATCATCGGACGAATTCCAAACTTATAACTCTCCAATTTAAAAGAAGAAACTTTGAATGTGATTTCAGGGACACAAGAAAATACATACTATGAAAGGGAACATAACTCATATCATTGCCAACTAGAATCTTTTCATAAACAGTTCAAAAAACACTTCTGCATTATATATTCAATTTAGCTCCATAATTTTACAAAAACCTTCCTTCTACAAGGGAAGGACCCTTTTTCTCTCCTCCTTCTATATCCTTGGGATGATATATATAGAGAGGATTTACAGTGAGATTCAAAACGATTAAGTTTCCCCATAGTTCTAATAATAGAGGTCAGTTACAAAAAGAAGTGGTGTATATCGATGGTTCTCCTACTTTAAAGGGATCGTTACAAACAGGTCTGACATATCCAAAAAAATTTCTTTGAATGCCACATGTCCAAAAAATTTTGGAACGTACTCAATTTTACCTGAGACTAGTTGATTTTACCAACTAGACTAGTTGATTTTACCCAACGCTTTCAACCGCTTCAGCTCTGGTTTCTGTCTTTTGTCGTTTTCTCTGTTTCTTCTTCACAACTCGCCTATAGGGTTCTGCCACATGCCCATTGGTTATTAGATCCCTCATGATAGGATTTAGTCTGAACTCTAATTCTGGTTCTGTCGCAGGTTCAGTATGAAATTTGGTTGCTAATATCTGTGCAATCAACCTTTCTTTCTTACTCGTTGATAAAATTTCCATGTTATTCGAAAACCCTGTTACACTAGATATTGTTTGATCGGATCCATTCATGTCTTTCAATTTTGTAGACACCAAGGTGTTCTTTAACTCTACAGAAATCAGAAATTCGATCTAGTTGGATATTACTTCACTTATGGATGAGACGGTGATTTCCTGGAGCAGAATAATGCCACCCATACTTCAAGATAGGTAGTTATTAAGATTACTTGCAGGTACGTTGGTTTACCACGATCAACCAATCCATTTCAAATGATTATCCTTTGAGTTCATTATCTGGTGGCATTAACCTGACATCGAACGGACGTGAAGTACCTGAACGAGTGGTGTGCGGTGATTTGACCAGTCGTCACCCTCCCCTACATGAATCGTTGATTTGACATATTAGAACACGTGACATCGAGGCTTTTGGGGAAATGGTTTTAGGCAGATCACCTTTCACCCCGATGTACCATTGAGGGCACCACACATCCATGAATGACACCATGGTGGATTTCCCTGGCCCGCCCTCGATCAGTTAAGTCCCGCATTGTTTCGTCACCCGATATGGGTCTCAACTGTTGATCTGGGCTTCCCCAAGATCTATGGTCCATTGGGTCCTACTTGTTCTGTGTCCCTGCCAATATAACCCTATCTGCCATATGGGTTTTGGCCTGTTGGTATAAACCCCCTCTAAATTTATATAGCACTCTATCAGGTCTCGAAACTCGGATTATGGGAAATCGTTATGGTGATAACAATCGACATGCAAAGTCAAGAGTTTTGAGGAATGGTCGACACAGGTTGATAAACATCCTTTGAAAAAGAGCATGAGACATATGGAAGACTTTGGCAACATAGACTCAATGTTGAAACTTTGATATGCAGGAGGCATTAATCAAACTCTCCATAAGGATTGGAATAGTAACCAGTTGGGGGAGTAAACTCTATGTAATGAGATTAGCTTCCTAGGGTCATGCTAAACCAAATATTTTGATGACATGTGGACTCAAAAATTTTGTTCTCTATTCAAAGACGACATGACTGCTGCCAATATAAGATAATATTCTTTTCTCACACGTCTTTTTTTGTTTTTTCATAGTCAAATGAATGCTATGATATAAAGGAGAAAATGAGTGTCCCAAGTAAGCAACTAGTTCTAGGAGTGGAACATACCTATGCTCAATGCAAGGATGTTCATGCGGGAGATGGACACTCAGGAGAATGTTTCCTCTTGGGTATAGGGTGTCAAGCTGCAAAGGATATAATCAAGGCTCTGCTTGGTTGATGATGCAAATTGCCGAGGTGAAAGGCTTATAATGCAAAATAGGGAATCGACAATAGGCTCAATACTGCAAGCAAGAGAATGAGATGCAATTACAACTTAACACCAAAATATGTCCTTTTTTGTAATCTTAGTCTACTTGGTTTAAAAAAGGGGTAAAATTATACCCAATAGACGTCCTTTCAAATCCAATTTACGAGTGTGAAAGAGACAAGTTCACTCGACAATCTTTTTTCTTTTTGAGAGAGTCGGAAAAGAGATTAAATATTACTCATTGGGAGTCCTCTAGGTATAGGTCAACATGTTTATGAATAATAAATGAGGTTCAAACATAAATTCATGTATTATCTATAAGGGACTCCCGATCCTACGGACACAAATCTATGCATGGGCACCGAATGAAGCAGGGGATCTAACTAGGGTACTCATGTTTGTTATGTCTCTACCATTTGATAATGATACTTCTAGTTGCAGATAGAAGGTTATGTGTCGCTATTAAATGGGTTTGTGCCTAAGGAATATGAGTTGCAGTCATAGGATGATGTAAGTGTGCATGATGGATTGGATACCTATCCTATATGTTGGGTGCTGAAAATAGTTGTCCAAAGTTACGAACGGGCGACATGGCGCTGAAAAATGCAAGAATCCCTAGATAAAACTACCAAAACCAACTCCATCCACTATCTTATTAGTCCATTAGGACAAAATATTGTGCAAAACTATGCAAAGTGGGTAAAAAATTGCTATAAATAGTAAAAAAAAAACAATTTTACCATACCATTTGTATTTGTTACCCAAATAGTGTATTTTGGACCAAATTGCCTCTGAATTTCAATTGTTGTCTGCGTGAGCTACAAGGGATGGAATTGACAACCATCTGGACTAGGTAATTCATATTTATCTCCTCTTTCTTTCTAGTGAATTAAAATTTGCAATTGGTCCTCCTTTTTTTAAGTTATTTATGGTGCAACTTAGAAACTAAGATGTATGCAGGCTACAGATCATTGGGTCGCATATACGCATACATATACGCGATTGTTTGCAAAATAGATAGCGTATAAGAATCCCTATACGTGACTGTGTACACTGTAGCTTACATACATTTCTATGGATAAGGTTTTTTAAATGTTGATAACTCAAAACATGGTTTGAATATTGCAAGATGGTGCTAGAGTGGAGAGAAAGAGAGCATGAAGAGGTGGATGCTACAGTGGAGAGAGATCCAGGGGCCCAAATGGATTTAAAAATGTGTGGGCTATACAAGTTTTGGGATCTCAAAGGAAAGAGGGCTCAAGTGAGATTGCTTCAGCTGCTTGTGAACTACTGGGCTTTGGATACTGAGACCTTCAACCTTGATGGACAACTGTTAAGGATTAAAGTTGAGGATATCTACTTCTTGACGGGATTGTCGCATCGGGGTGAGGTGGTCAACCTCAAAGCCCGGGGAGTTGGGAGTGGCCTGAACATAGAGGATTACATAGCCACTCATTGCATTGCATGGACTGAGAAGGTAGGGAGAGAACTCCCAATCAGAGCGATCAACAATCTGAGTCTCAAGATTGTTGTCCTGGTGTTGACACAGATCATAGGGTCGACCTCTTTGCACCAGGCATCAAGGCCACTTATGTTATATTCATTGGAGTTCTTGTGACCCACGATTTACGATTGGTTCACCTCACTGCTGGCCAACATGAAGAGCCAACTGACAGACTGCAAATTGGATAGAAAGAGGAACTTCGGGTTCACATATATCCTTTGTAGTTTTTTCTTCGAGTGGGTTCCAGGATTGGGCCCTAGAGTTGAGATTGTTCTGCATGGACCTCATGATCCAACCATGGCATGGTGGACCAAGGTGATGAGGTGGCAGGGGACGGTAGGGTGCCAACACCCTACAACGATGATTTTTTCTTTTGGTGGAGTTGGTAGGTGATGGCTCTGGAGGACTACCCTTACGCAGGGATTGAATTCAAAGAATATTTGGACATGTCGTTACCACCAGGTTCCGCCTATGGAGGCATAGGTATGTCAAAGTTTTTTGAATATTTCATTTTTTTGTATTTTTGTATAAGAAAACAAAAATACTTTTGGATGATGTCAAGTACTAACTAAACATGTATGTGACACAGACGTGAGTCCAAGATGGTCGGATGGACTTCCACGACACCGACGGAGGCACCGGGAGGGGATGCTGATAGAGTGCTTCAAAACGTGCAGGGAAACCTGTCTTGTTTGACGTAGAGGATTCCCATGGTTCAGGTGGAGGATCTACCGGAGGCGATGCAACGACAGGTGGTAGGTGTGCCTTGTTCTTGGGTACGACTCTTTATGCGTCTCGCAAATTCCATAGTATGTTATCATGACACTCATCCAGTGGCACATGCATAGCTGTCTTCATTATTGTATGATTGGCTATATATGTATTTTGAGGGTGTTAGCCCCAATTTTGTACTATAACATCATATTTTTTGGAGATATATACTAAAAACATTGATCTTCGGCTTTACTTATGTAACAATGTGTACATTGATAAAAGAGTTTTCTTTGATTTAGTTATGTGACAAATGAAAATCTAAAACAAAATTAGCATATGCATTGGATACATAATTAGAACTTCTAGGTATGTGATGATAAGTAATAAAATCAAACTGTCATTCCAAAATTCGTACCCGTAAGAATCATCGGAGTAGAGTAGGGTCACGCACATGGTAATTGTCGTTCAACTGATATACTACTAACTGGGAGTCCAGGTGAACTTCTAAAGAAAGAAGGAACAAATCACGCTTAGTGTACCATTGAGGACAGACAAACTTATCATATTGGTCCTTGACACGTCTCTTATTCCTTTTGATAGTTGTAGAGGCATCTCGTCGTTTTTCATCTAGACTCTCTAGGTGTATGAGGTGTTGTTCGAGATTAGAAGTGTCAGGTAGGACCGCAACTGCCAATCTAAGAGAAGGGATTTAACATTCAATAGGTAAGATTGACTCCACACCGTGCACTAACTGGAAAGGAGAAAAACAGGTGGAAGTCTTGACCAAGGTTCGATATGCCCAAAGTGTTGGATAAAGCATGATATGCCAGCCATATTTGCTTTGGCTGACAGTTTTCTGCAAAATGGTCTTGAGAGATATGTTCACGACCTCTACTTGTTCATTTTCCCGGGGCTAGTAAGGGGAAGAATGACCATGCCTAAACCCCAGTTTTGATGCTAGTTCTTTCATCATTTCATTCTGAAAGTGACTACCATGATCAATGATAATCTCACTCGGTATTTTGAACCTGGCTATAATTTGATTGAATACGAAGAAGGAAGGAGCCTTACCATCGGATTTAACTGTAGGCATGGCCTCGACCCACTTAGTAAAGTAGTCTATGACCACGATAATGTGTTGATGCCCCCTAGCCGAAGTTGGGTTGCAATCCACAAAATCCACCCCCCACTTGGTGAATGGACCGACAGTAACAACTAGATGGAGAGGGGATGGATGTGAGCGCATTTTCCGAGTGAAAACCTGGCAGGGGTGACACTTATTAATCGCTTCGATGCAATCTTTAAAAATAGACAGCCAAAAATAATCGGCTTGCAAATTTTTTTGGGTTGTCACAAGCCTGGATAGATGACCACCACAAGCCCCACTGTGGCAGTCATTTAGAACAGACTCAACTTATTCATGAGTTAAACAAATATGCAAGATATTGTCTATTCCTTGGTGATAGAGAGTGTCGTCGATGATAAGGTAATTCTTAGCTTGGTATCGTATACAATGTTGGTCATCTCGTGAGAGATGCCGAGGGAACTTCAAAGTTTGAAGATAAACAATAATATCTCCATACCAAGGGTCTAACGATGAGACAAGAAAAATGTGTTCATTTGGAAATGAATCAACATGAATAACATCCTCATCTAACTGAGGGAGCTCATATATTAACTCTGCAAAAACTAGTGATTTTTTGGACTTTGCAGAAGCAAAATCGAGATCGAATTCTTGTAGAATGAAAATCAATTTATTGTACATTCGCCATATGATACACCTCGTAAGGATGTATTGAAATGGATTGACATCGGCAACCACAACAATTTTGCAAAGAAATATATAGTGTCGTAATCGTTGAACTGCGTGAACAACAACCAAACCTAGATTTTCAACATGAGAGTACTTGAGTTCAGGGCCGACTAAGTTTCAAATAAGATAGTAAATGACATGCTCACGGAGCTCGTCATCCTCCTGAACCAACACCATACCAATCGTCTCTTTGGGCTCAGCGACATAAAGAAAGTAATCTCTATCATAGTCTGGAGACTTCATAAGAGGCATCGATACCAAAGCTTTATTCAAAGCATCGAAGGATTCCTGGGCTCACTCATCCCAGATAAAATGAGTGTCCTTATTCAGGAGACGCATGCAACCCTTAGTAATATTGACATATTTCACTATAAACCATCGTAAAAAGTAAGCTTTCCCCTACAAACCTTGAAGTTGACGAATAGTGTGTGGGGGAGGCAATCCAAGTATTGCCTCAACCTTTAACCGATCTACCATGATCCCATTCTCAGAGACTAAAAATCCTAGAAGTCGACATGACCTAACGCAAAAGATGCATTTATGAGGGTTCAAACGGATGCGATAATGGCGACATCTTTCAAAAACTAGCCGAAGGTTTTTAGGGTGATTCACTCTCTTACAGGAGTGAGCAGAAAGATTACCGAGATAGGATTCAACTATATGTTTGAGATCGTGAAATGCGAAGGTCATAGCTCATTGGAAGGTTGCTTCGACGTTATTAAGTCTGAAAGGCATTTTTTGGTATGTGAATGTACCTTAAGGGAAAATAAATGTAGTCTTATGTTGGTCCTCGGGTTTAATTTTAATTTGGTTATACCCTAAAAATCCGTCCATAAAAGAAAAAACTTCTCTTCTCGCACATTCGTCGAGAATCTGATTGATGAAGGGTGTCAGGAAGTTGTCTTTGGGACATGCTTTATTCAGGTCATGAAAATTCTGGCATACGCGAATGGTTCCTTTCTTTTTATTCACAAGAATGGGATTGGATACCCATTCAGTCAAGGGAACCGGGTAGATAAATCCAACATTAAGCAATTTTTCTACCTCTGCCTTAATAGTAGGGCCCTTCCTAGGATTGACAACTCTAAGTCATTTTCGAACAGGTTTAGCATCCAGGTAGGTTTTAATATCATGTTCGACAATTTGAGGGTCGATTCCTGGCATCTCTTCATATGAACAAGCAAATACGTCGCAAAATTCTTTGAAGAGCTTGATGTAGATCATAATTTCTTCCAGCGAACAATCTGCATCGATGTATATGTTGGCATATTTTACAGGCAGCGTATGCTTGTCATTGATGGCAAGTACAACAACGATGATGGCTTGAGTACAACAACAATGATCAACAGCGTAGTGATAATCAGGGAAGAGCAGCAACCGTGATCGTTGGATCAACAATTCAGAATTCCCGATGGTTGTCAGATCTCTATGTAGACAAGAAGAGCGCGCTGAAGAGGAGGATAGATCTTAGGCATTAAATCCAAGCACGGGATCCGACCATCATTGGATCAAGGAGAACCTGCACGTTCTTTAAAGTGCAAGGAGTAGCGGGCTCACAAAATCCTGAAAGAAGGAGGACCGTCCATCATTAGGCAGGACACATGGGGAAAGATTGTCAGTTCGTTGACTGCAGAGTCAAAGGAACGGGGTTCCCTAACCTCTCGAAATCGCGATATACGAAATCACGACTTAATCTAAGCCGTCAGATCAAGGTTTGATATGGACCATTGATCCCAGTCCACTTTGGAGTTTCGCTAATCGAGAGTTGGAAATGTAACATTTGCGCCCATAGCAAGATTAGAAGCTATCAGAATATTTCTTGCCTATGCTTGTCATAAAACGTTTAAAGTTTGCCAAATGGATGTCAAGTCATCCTTTCTCAATGGATATTTAAGTGAAGAAATCTATATGGAACAACCAGAGGGTTTCAAATTCTATGATAGCCCTAACTTAGTATGCAAGATGAAGAAAGATTTATATGGTTTAAAATAAGCCCCTCGAGCCTGGTATCACAGACTGGATACGTATCTCAAAGACAAAGCGTTCAAGAGAGGAACAACTGACAACAATCTATATATTAAAACAGAGGATAATGATTTTCTCATCGTACTGGTCTATGTAGATGACATCATCTTTGGATGTAATAAGGATTCACTGGTACAATGGTTTGCTTCTGCCATGGAGTCTGAATTTGAAATGTCTATGATAGGAGAACTGCCATTTTTTCTTGGTTTGCAAATTAAGCAGAGGCCCGAAGGGATGCTCATTTCTCAAGAAAAATATCTAAGAGAAATTTTGAAAAGATTTCAAATGGAAGATTCTAAACCTCTAGGTACACCTATGGTAACTGGATGTAAATTAAGCAAGGATGATGATTCACCTGATGTTGATCAAAGCTCATATCGATCAATGATAGGAAGCCTGCTGTACATCACAACATCTCGCCCAGACATAATGCATGATGTAGGAATGGTGAGAAGATATCAGGCTGCACCCAAACATAGTCATTTGCAAGCTGTCAAAAGGATATTCAGGTATTTAAAAGAAACAATGACTTATGGTCTGTGGTATCCCAGAAATCAAAATCTTTAGTTGACTGTTTATTCAGATGCAGATTGGGCAAACTGTGTTGATGAGAGAAAAAGAACCAATGGAGGAGCATTCTTCCTGGGTGACTCCTTAGTATCCTGGCTTAGTAAAAATCAAGGTTCCATTTCTTTATCAACCACAGAGGCAGAGTACATTGCTGTTGCTACCTGTTGCACCCAGGTATTATGGATGATTCAGATACTTGCAGACTTAGAGGTAAAATACACTGCACCCATCCCAATTCATTGTGATAACACTAGTGCCATTAGTGTGTCTAAAAATCCTGTATTCCACTCCAAGACCAAGCATATTCCCATAAAATATCATTTTCTGAGAGAGCAGGTCACCAATCACACTATTCAGGTCCATTACATTCCCACTACAGAACAAATTGCATACATCTTTACTAAACCCCTAGCCAAGACACCTTTTGAATATCTCAGACAGAAGTTGGGTGTCATTTCGTCTCACACCTAAAAGAGTCCATCGTCTTAGGGGGAGTTTTGCATTATTTTAATATCTAATGCCTCCTAAAATTATTGCAACAACTCAGGGGGAGCATGTTTTTTCTTTGACATTGATGTCAAAGGGGGAGAAAAGAATTCGGGTGCCTTAGTTGCCATCAATGACAAAGGGGGAGATTGTTGGCATGTTTTATAGGCAGTGTATGATTTTCATTGATGGAAAGTACAACAACGATGATGGCTTGAGTACAACAATGATGATCAGCAACACAGTGATAATCGAGGAAGAGCAGCAACCGTGATCATTGGATCAACAATTCAGAATTCCCGATGGCTGTCAGATCTTTGTGTAGAGAAAAAGAGCGCACTGAAGAGGAGGATAGATCTCAGGCATTAAATCCAAGTGTGGGATCCGACCATCGTTGGATCAAGGAGAACCTGCACGTTCTTTAAAGTGAAAGGAGTAGCGGGCTCACAAAATCTCGAAAGAAGGAGGACCGTCCATCATCAGGCATGACACGTGGGGAAAGATCGTCAGTTCACTGACTGGAGAGTCAAAGGAATGGGGTTCCCTAACCTCTAGAAATCATGATATGTGAAATCACAACTTAATCTGATCCGTCAGATCAAGGTTTGATCTGGACCGTTGATCCCAGTCCACTTTGGAGTTTCGCTAATCGAGAGTTGGAAATGTCAAAGAATAATAACCACAAGAATCCTGAAATCGCGATATGCGGAATCGTGATTTAATCTGAGCCGTCAGATCAAGGTTTGATATGGACCGTTGATCCCAGTCCATTTCGGAGTTTTGCGGATCAAGAGTTGGAGATATCAAAGAATAATAACCATAAGAATCCCAAAATCGCGATATGCGGAATCATAACTTAATCTGAGCCGTCAGATCAAGGTTTGATCTGGACCATTGATCCCAGTCCACTTCGGAGTTTCGTTGATCGAGAGTTGGAGATGTCAAAGAATAACAACCACAAGAATCCTGAAATCGCGATATGCAGAATCGCGACTTAATCTAAGCCGTCAGATCAAGGTTTGATCTGGACCGTTGATCCCAGTCCACTTCAGAGTTTCGTTGATCGAGAGTTGGAGATGTCAAATAATAACAACCATAGGAATCCCGAAATCGTGATATGCGAAATCGTGACTTAATCTGAGCCGTTAGTTCAAGGTGTGATCTAGACCATTGATCCGACTCCATTTCGGAGTTTTGCGGATCGGGACTTTGAAGTGACAAGAACACTGAACATCAAGAATGTCGAAATCGCGAAATGATCTGAGTCGTCATATCAAGTGTTGATCGGGATCGTTGATCCCATGCCATTGCGGGGATCGTGACTTGGAGAGTCGAGATGTCTCATCTCCAGATTCATGAAATGGGAAATCACGAAAGCACCTTATGCATAAGGTTGTGGTCACATCCCTTGATCACATCAGTGAGAGATGGAGGAAAGAGATAGAGAAACTAATCTCCTTTTCGGGGATCGCGACTGGGAATGTCGAGACACATGGTCACACAAATGTCGAATTGCCGAATGTCGAAATGCCGAAATGAATGCAAAATCCCTTGGAATCAATCCAACGGTGCAGGTGAATTTGAACAAGATCGGAGGGCTACTGTAACATGACATAGTGTAACTGCCAGAAACCACTGATGGTTTCTTCCAGAGGACTCGAAGACACTTCGGGATGATTGACAGAGGAGGTGAAGAGTCTCAGGGAATCTTCAAGAGGGATGAAGATGTTCGTGGAGGCGATTGACAACTGGATGAGCATTGAAGCCTGTAACTGGAGAAGAGAAGGTGAGCTCAACTGTCACAGAGAAGACGAAGAGTCTCAAACGACCAGAGAAGCTGAAGAGTCACGATGATGATCAGACAAAGCACTCAAGTTGTGGAGGAATTTGGCACGGAGTGAGTATGAGGAGGCATTGCGAATATTGCATGCAAAAAGACAACAGAGACTATAAGAATGTGGAACAAAGAAGATATTAGGGTTGTCGTTGTGGGGAAGAATTCAAGTGTGAGAAAGGAGGCAGAGCGCAGGTGCAGAAATGCACAGTAGAGGAAGGTTGCATTGAAGGGAGATGGTGCAGAGAGTATAAAAGGTAGAAGAACAGAAAGTGCAAGGTCCGTGCAGAAGACACTGATGCAGACAGAACAAAGTAGTGTAACAGAACAACAACAAGGTTGGTAAGCCATTGAATAACTTTATATCACTATAATAAGTTTTAATAACAAGGAATTTATATATCAGGGTGGTTGGGAGGTGCTAGGGAGGACTAGTGTCCTCAAAGGTTCAAGTGGGTGCTTGAACACAGGGAGTTGGTGCTAGAGAAACCAGGGAGTTGGTGCTTCCTTCTAGTTGGTGCTAGAGAAACCAGGGGGTGGGTGCTTCCTTCTAGTGGGTGTTAGAGAAAATAGAGAGTTGGTGCTCTCAACAAGTTGCAGCTTGCAAAACCAAAGGTTGTAGCCTCACAATGAGTTGGTTCTCATATGTATGATAATGTAAAGAATGTAGATAATACTTATCATATAAAGAAAAAGAGCTTTTTACCCTGTATGGGTTTCCTCGGGAATTATCTGTCTCTATCTTTCTCATATATGTGACTGATGTTGAATGTGCCTTTGTTTATTTCTCTACATTATTGTGATCATCTTTGAATGCCTTGTAAAGATTTTAAAAGAAGAATAATTGTTTAAGCACGGTAACAACTGATTCACCCCCCCTCTCAGTTGTCTAACAATTGGTATCAGAGCCGACCCCTTTTATCTAAGGGTAGATCCTAGAGCTTAAACATGTCAAGCCATGAAGGAAATTCAACCAATAAGGC
>ML777797.1:465239-511508 GCA_009831015.1 Picea engelmannii
ATCATTCAAAAGAATCATCCTGCAAGTCAGATAATTGGGGAAAAAGACAAAGGTGTACAAACCAGAAGAAAGCTAATCAAAAACACCGAACAATCTCATATAGCCTTCATATCCATGATGGAACCCAAGAATTTTAATGAAGCTAGCAAAGATGACCACTGGGTTAAATCAATGAATGAAGAACTTGATCAGATTGAGAAAAACAATACGTGGGAGATGGTTCAAAGACCCGAAGATAAAAACGTCATTGGCTCCAAATGGATCTTTAAGAATAAGATGAATGAGCAAGGACAAGTTATCAGGAACAAAGCGAGGTTAGTCTGTAAAGGCTATGCTCAGATAGAAGGACTGGATTTTGATGAAACATTTGCGCCCGTAGCAAGATTAGAAGCTATCAGAATATTTCTTGCCTATGGTTGTCATAAAAAGTTTAAAGTTTGCCAAATGGATGTCAAGTCATCCTTTCTCAATGGAGATTTAAGTGAAGAAGTCTATATGGAACAACCAGAGGGTTTCAAATTGTTTGATAACCCTGACTTAGTATGCAAGCTGAAGAAAGGTTTATATGGTTTAAAACAAGCCCCTCGAGCCTGGTATCATAGACTGGATACATATCTCAAAGACAAAGGGTTCAAGAGAGGAACAACTGACAACAATCTGTAAATTAAAAGAGAGGATAATGATTTGCTCATCGTACTGGTCTATGTAGATGACATCATCTTTGGATGTAATAAGGATTCACTGGTACAATGGTTTGCTTCTTCCATGGAGTATGAATTTGAAATGTCTATGATAGGAGAACTGTCATTTTTTCTTGGTCTGCAAATTACTCAGAGGCCCGAAGGGATGTTCATTTCACAAGAAAAATATCTAAGAGAAATGCTGAAAATATTTCAAATGGAAGATTCTAAACTTGTGGGTACACCTATGGTAACTGGATGTAAATTAAGCAAGGATGATGATTCACCTGATGTTGATCAAATATCATATCGATCAATGATAGGAAGCATGTTGTACATCAAAACATCTCGCCCAGACATAATGCATGTTGTAGGAATGGTGGGAAGATATCAGGCTGCACCCAAACATAGTCATTTGCAAGCTGTCAAAAGGATATTCAGGTATTTAAAAGAAATAGTGACTTATGGTCTGTGGTATCCCAGAAATCAAAATCTTCAGTTGACTGTTTATTCAGATGCAGATTGGGCAAACTGTGTTGATGAGAGAAAAAGCACCAATGGAGGAGAATTCTTCCTGGGTGACTCCTTAGTAGTCTGGCTTAGTAAAAAGCAAGGTTCCATTTCTTTATCAACCACATAGGCAGAGTACATTGCTGCTGCTACCTGTTGCACCCAGGTATTATGGATGATTCAGACACTTGCAGACTTAGAGCTAAATTACACTGCACCCTTCCCAATTCATTGTGATAACACTAGTGCCATCAATGTGTCTAAAAATCCTGTATTCCACTCCAAGACCAAGCATATTCCCATAGAATATCATTTTCTGAGAGAGCAGGTCACCAATCAGACTGTTCAAGTCCATTGCATTCCCACTATAGAATAAATTGCAGACATCTTTACTAAACCCCTAGCCAAGACACCTTTTGAATATCTCAGACAGAAGTTGGGTGTCATTTCATCTCACACCTAAAAGAGTCCATCGTCTTAGGGGGAGTTTTGTATTATTTGAATATCTAATGCCTCCTAAAATTACTACAACAGCTCAGGGGGAGCATGTTTTTTCTTTGACATTGATGTCAAAGGGGGAGAAAAGAATTCGGGTGCCTTAGTTGCCATCAATGACAAAGGGGGAGATGGTTGGCATGTTTTACAGGTAGCGTATGCTTGTCATTGATGGAAAGTAAAACAACGATGATGGCTTGAGTACAACAACGATGATCAACACCGCAGTGATAATCGGGGAAGAGAAGCAACCATGATCGTTGGATCAACAATTCAGAATTCCCGATGGTTGTCAGATCTCTATGTAGACAAGAAGAGCGCATTGAAGAGGAGGATAGATCTCAGGCATTAAATCCAAGCACGGGATCCGACCATCATCGGATCAAGGAGAACCTGCACGTTCTTTAAAGTGCAAGGAGTAGCTGGGTCACAAAATCCCGAAAGAAGGAGGACCGTCCATCATCAAGCAAGACACGTGGGGAAAGATCGTTAGTTCGCTGACTGGAGAGTCAAAGGAACATGGTTCCCTAACCTCTCTAAATCATGATATGCGAAATCATGACTTAATCTGAGCCGTCAGATCAAGGTTTGATCTGGACCGTTGATCCCAGTCCACTTCGGAGTTTCACTAATCGAGAGTTGGAAACGTCAAAGAATAATAACCACAAGAATCCCGAAATCGCGATATGTGGAATCATGATTTAATCTGAGCCGTTAGATCAAGGTTTGATCTGGACCGTTGATCCCAATCCATTTCGGAGTTTCGCGGATTGAGAGTTGGAGATGTCAAAGAATAATAACCACAAGAATCCTGAAATCGCGATATGCGGAATCACGACTTAATCTGAGCCCGTCAGATCAAGGTTTGATCTGGACCATTGATCCTAGTCCACTTCAGAGTTTCACTGATCGAGAGTTGGAGATGTCAAAGAATAACAACCACAAGAATCCCGAAATCGCGATATGCGGAATCGCGACTTAATCTGAGACGTCAGATCAAGGTTTGATCTGGACCGTTGATCCCAGTCCACTTCGGAGTTTCGCTGATTGAGAGTTGGAGATGTCAAAGAATAAAAAACACAGGAATCCCAAAATCGCGTTATGCAAAATCACGACTTAATCTAAGCCGTCATATCAAGGTGTGATCTGGACCGTTGATCGGACTCCATTTCGGAGTTTCGCAGATCGGGACTTTGAAGTGACAAGAACACTGAACATCAATAATGTTGAAATCGTGAAATGATCTGAGTCGTCAGATCAAGTGTTGATCGGGAACGTTGATCCCACGCCATTTTGGGGTTTCAGGGATCACAACTTGGAGAGTCAAGATGTCTCATCTTCAGATTCATGAAATGCGAAATCGTGAAAGAGCCTTATGCATAAGGCTGTGGTCATAGCCCTTGGTCACATCAGCAAGACATGGAGGAAAGAGCTAGAGCAACCAAGCTCCTTTTCGGGGATCGCGACTGGGAATGTCAAGACACATGGTCACACAAATGTTGAATTGCCGAATGTCGAAATGCTGAAATGAATGCAAGATCCCTTGGAATCAATCCAACGATGCAGGTGAATTTGAACAAGATCGGAGGGATACTGTAACACGACACAGTGTAACTGCCAGAAACCACTGATGGTTTTTGCCAGAGGACTCAAAGACACTTCAGGATGATTGACAGAGGAGGTGAAGAGTCTCAGGGAATATTCAAGAGGGATGAAGATGTTCGTGGAGGCGATTGACAGCTGGATGAGCATTGAAGCCTGTAATTGGAGCAGAGAAGGTGAGCTCAACTGTCACAGAGAAGACGAAGAGTCTCAAACGACCAGAGAAGCTGAAGAGTCACGATGATGATCAGATAGAGCACTCAAGTTGTGGAGGAATTTGGCACGGAGTGAGTATGAGGAGGCATTGCGAATATTGCATGCATAAAGACAACAAAGACTATAAGAATGTGGAGCAAAGAAGAGATTAGGGTTGTCATTGTGGGGAAGGATTCAAGTGTGAGAAAGGAGGCAGAGTGCAGGTGAAGAAATGCACAGTAGAGGAAGGTTTCATTGAAGGGAGATGGTGCAGAGAGTATAAAAGGTAGAAGAACAGAAAGTGCAAGGTGCGTGCAAAAGACATTGATGCAGACAGAATAGAGTAATGTAACAGAACAACGACAAGGCTGGTAAGCCATTGAATAACTTTATATCACTGTAATAAGTTTTAGTAACAAGGAATTTATATATCAGGGTGGTTGGGAGGTGCTAGGGAGGACTGGTGTCCTCAAAGGTTCAAGTGGGTGCTTGAACACAGGGAGTTGGTGCTTCCTTCTAGTTGGTGCTAGAGAAACCAGGGAGTTNGTGCTTCCTTCTAGTTGGTGCTAGAGAAACCAGGGAGTTGGTGCTTCCTTCTAGTTGGTGCTAGAGAAACCAGGGGGTGGGTGCTTCCTTCTAGTGGGTGCTAGAGAAAATAGAGAGTTGGTGCTCTCAGCAAGTTGCAGCTTGCAAAACTAGAGGTTGTAGCCTCACAATGATTTGGTGCTCATATGTATGATAATTTAAAGAATGTAGATAATACTTATCATATAAAGAAAAAGAGGTTTTTACCCTGTATGGGTTTCCTCGAGAATTATTTGTCTCTATCTTTCTCATATATGTGACTGATGCTGAATGTGCCTTTGTTTATTTCTTTGCATTATTGTGATAATCTTTGGGTGCCTTGTAAAGATTTTAAAAGAAGCATAATTGTTTAAGCACGGTAACAACTGATTCACCCCCCCATCTCAGTTGTCTAACAATATACATTTTCAATCTTTCCAGGAATACAAGAGATATCAATCGTGACGGTAGGAGAGATACTCACCATGTTTCCTTCAACATAAATTTCACGCGTATAAAGTGGAACTACGACGTGACCGACTATCTCGCTCAAGGTAGATCTAAAATCATCTTGTTTGATTCAGGCAAGTTTTGGGATAAAATAAGAGCGATGGTGCATATCATCCCATGGCCTATCAGAACCATTCATGGCCTCTATGATAGATTCAACCAAAGGTAAAGTCTCATCAAGGCAGTAACATGAACAAGACGATGAAGTGGCCCACACAGTCTCTAGATCAGGATCCTCCTCATCTGTTTGCGAGGTAACAGGATCTGGATCGACGAAAGAGTCAAGAACATCATGATACGCTATCTCTGCTATCGATAGTGGTATGGCCATTCCAGTATGTGACAGACCCTCACAAGACGCAGTCAAGGAAGGTAGGGTCCAAGGATAGTTGAAATATGAAGTGCGAAAAGGAATGGACCTCTTTGACCAAGTAGACCTACTGGATATGGTGTATATATGATGAACCGATTCCATGAAGTTGAAGGTACCCATAAGGGATGAATACATTCTGACACTGACATTGTCAATTGTCGACTGAGAATTGTTGATCATGGGGATCGACGGTCCAAGATATGCATTGGGGCTAGCGTACGCAAAAGACAATTGGTCGCTCATCAAAATCTTCCCATCATGAGGAAAGAAAAGAGTGAGGAAGACAGACGATACGATTGCAGTCATATCATAAGTCCAATTCTGTCCTAGTAACAAGTTATAGTGGAGGGGTGCATCAACCACCTCGACATCCACCTCTATCGTCTTCTCACCTAACTGGACCGGGAAGGCTGGAAGAATACCATGAGAGCGGAAGGAATGACCATCAAAAGCAGTCAACATGGTCAGAGACTGAGAAAGGGTCAGAGAGTCGAGGGCTTTCCAATAGACCAGGGACATCACACATATTGCAGCACCTTCATCAATAATAATACGTTTGATGGTATAATTTGAATAACCGACGTGGATTTGGAATTCCACATGGTAAGGAAAGCGAGGCTTCACATCTATGACGTCAAAATTGATAAGTTTAGAGCCACAAGGATTTATAGATCCTAACGCAGATAGAAAGGAATTCCTCTATGAAGGACACGTCTGGAGTACCTCCAGAGCCGACATCGCACAAGGGGTTTGACCCAGGTCCTCAACAATAGAGTAATTATGGGTGTCTCTAGCATTAGAATTGTGGGGAGAGTGCTTGATTACTCCTTTTGGAGTATAAGGTGGGGGCTCTCTTTTTTAGATCTGTAAGGGTGTCTTTGGAGGAGGGGGAGACTCTAGACCAGGTATAGTCTATGGAGAACTATAATCGTGAGACTGAGTGGCTACATTAACCTCAGATTTAACCATATTGATGAATAAAAAATCATCATATTGTGTCGGTGGGTTTTGACTCCCACTCGCCGCATTTTCAGAATTCAAGGAGCTCGAGGCCATGTGTTGATTATGTGGAAAAGGATTAGTCAGCACAGTGGGTGGTAGAGATAAAATCCTTACAGCTTACGCTAGTTTGGGGCATAAGTGGGTAAGGTGATCGTCTGTACAAATCTTACAAGGAAACTTCACCATCTGCCTTTCTTTCTTTCCCTCACCAACATTATTATTCGACTTCTCATTATTACCATTGTCCTTTGGTTTATTATTATTCTTCCCACCCCTATGATTATTGCTGCATCCTTTATTTTTATTCCCTCTTAGTTCTTGGTTACCATTTAGGTTGGTTGATGATTGCACATAATGTACATCTGTTGACTGCATGGGAGTGGAGGACACAGACAAAGCTGAACCTCCTACAGAATGGTTTAGAGACAACTCTTTCAAATGGCTTGTCATCGAGTCTACATATTTCACATTGGTAGAACCCACAATGCCATCGACATGAGGCTCGAGCTTTTATCTCATAGTTTGACCTCGGCGCATCTGGAAAAATCTCGTATAACATCCCAAACTGAGCATATATAAGATCTAACTGTTGGGCTTTAAAAATCACTTCTTCCTCAGATGTAACTCTGGATGTAGAAACATCCTTCGAAATATAAGGTTGTAGAGAGTTAAGGAACCACTCTAGTAGGAATTCTGAGGGTATGCAAGTCTTGATCAACCTCTTCTATCTATGCCATTCCTGGATGTGATTCGAGATATGGGTGTCTTTGTCCTGACATAAGGTCGAAAACAGTTCTAATCTAGCATCGTAATGAACCGACAATTGGAAGTGGTTGAGGAAGACTAAAACCATCTGATTAAAGGTTTTGTATGTCCCCCTTAGTAGCTCGATATACCATTTTGTGGCGACCCCAGTGAGGGTGCGTTGAAACAATCTTAACCGAATAGAATCGTCGTTAAGGGAATTCGAACAACACAAAAGGTGAAAAGTAGTGATGTGATCACTAGGATCCTCACTAGTTTTGCCTTCGAATTTTGGAATATCTGAAGGAAGCTTGGTGGGGATGGGGGGCCATGTCAGATCATGATACATAGGATCATTCATTAACTTATATAAGTATGGTAGATTGATCATGGATAGAAAATGGAGACGAGGTTGTGTCATATGGCCCCAAGATCCCTAGAAAGATTGTTGTTGGGGAATTACAGCCCATCTAGGGTTCTGGTAAGCACCATGGCCCTGTCTGGGATTGTAATACCCTCCTCCGAACTGATTCATGAGGGTTTGGTTGGGAACCATTCCAGTAGGGATTTTCTGATGAGGGTTGTAAAAAATTCCCCCAGCTGGAGTGGCTCCAGGTTGGGGGCTTCCCAAGGTATGAAACCGACCTCCTCATGGTGTGAATCTGGAGGATAAAGGTGGATTCATCATGCCAAACGTGTTGGTCGAAATCGGTATAGAGGAGTCGGGTGTAAAGGACGGACTGTAATAAGTAGCTTGTCCACCAGGTTGGTTACTCCATCCAAAAGCATTAGGAACAGGATTAGACCTGGGGTTAATAGGAGGAAGGCCTCCAACTGTAGGAGTCATTTTTGGGACATGGGCACCACCAAAGGAGAATGGAGTATGTGGAGGAGTCATGCCCCCAAGTCCAATACTAGTATTCTGACTAGACGTTGGGATGGAGGATGAAAATTGTGATGTGAAATTCGACATACCATGAGAAAAAGGACTAGAGGCCATAGGGATGGATTGAATATTATAGATCAGCGAGTGACAAAGGGACCCAAAAGGGTTCATGTCTATAGGTTGAGTATTCACTATTGGATGAACATGGGTGATGATAGGAACCTCCGACACTATAACCATTGTGATTGAAGGTGTCAAAGGGGCATCGTTAACTATAGTAGGTATGGGAGTCAGAGGACTCCCAATATCTTTCTGAATCGATTCAGTATTCATCCTTGTATGATCACAAGTCTGATAAGTGGAGGTGTGTGTACCACATTTGATAACTTTATGCCTTTTGGAAGGCAAAGACTAAAAATGCGGTGGTAATTGTAACAAGTGGCAAGACCTGCGGGGAAGTTGGTTTGGCTGCACGATGACTCAAGACTCAAGATATAAAAACCAAATCCTAAGGCCAACTAGTAATCAAAGAGCACACCAAAATAAAATAAACAAAAGGCCAATATGCACACAAAGAGGATAAAGTGGCTGAAAGGGGCATCCTTACCTAAAATAGGTATGCCTCGCCCAAGAAGGGCCTAGACTCCCTGCAAAAGATCAGAGGTATCATAATCAGTTATAAGGGCCCTCGTGGGCTTAACAACCAACCTATCAGGTCACCTCGGAAAGGTAATCCTCCATAATGGTTGTGTATTGTCTGACCCTTATCTGACCCAGGGTACCTATTATTGAATAACCCCTGCAAGTAACCTATGTGGTACCTATGTCAAGCAACTAAGAAACCACGATATAACCGATGCACAGGAAAACAATCGTAAGTCATTTCTACCGTATGGGAAGGGTAACAAAGCCCGAAACCTCGAAAACACCTCTTCTTACAGTGTTAAAGGTACTAGCAATATTCCCATATACGAATAGATCCCCATAAATATATTTGATGCTAAGAAGGTAATAGGGGGATACCCCTCAACCAACCTCACGTGACCTTGTGCTTAACTCCGGTGTAAGCAAAGCCTCCTGATTTCATCAATTATACAATGGATTTCATCACTCCCTTAGTCAGACACATATGTTGATTTAATATCCTTTGAGAAATTTACTCACAAAATCCTATTCCAAGGCTCTAAATCCTAAGCTAGTTTGTGCACCCTAGAAGATAAAATCATTTCTAGTCAATTTTAAATTATCAGTGTTTCTTTTAGTGGCCTTGGTTACTCAAAAAAGGTGTAGTCATGAAACTAATGATGTTATGACTCATCAAGTAAAATAAATGAATATGAATAAAATGCAAAGTCCTAACTTCAATTCCCAATAAATGATAAGATTTTCAAAATGCAATTTTCAATTTAGTTATGCAATTCCGAATAAGATGCAATATTTCTACACATGTGCTAAGATCAATGATAATAACCCAAAAGATCAAATGCCAACAACACAAAATGCCTAATATTTTTGTATTTTCAATATAAAAGAATGAAAATACAAGGACTTAACAACAACTTGATATAAAGATTCTATTGTATGTAAACAAAGACAAACCAAGTAGGATATCAACAAGTAGAAACCCAACCCAAGATGCAAGGACAATCAATGAAAAGGATCATGAGAAAGGCATCGCCCGAAAATTCAACCATAGAAAGGTTTCCTATCATTCCATAGACACTTAAAAGTCATAAAAGAGACCCAAGAAGACTCTACAACCACCAAAACTTTCCCAACAAACATCAAACCTAGCAACCAAGCAAAAAATGATGATGTACGCAATTTTTCAGGAGAAAACCACGTATATACGCCTCTTGCAGAAGGAGAACACACATATGTACGTGACTGTCAAGTAAAAACCTGCGTATATGTGTTAAAACACTGCTAGTCTAAGGAGAAGGCTAAAAAAATCAAACTCAAAATGAACAGAGGTTGTCAAGCAGTCAGATGACAGGAAACTCAATATAAACGAGAGAAATCAAAGGAGAAAAACACTCCAAACCCCGAAAAGAATATTCTATCCCTAGTATGGTCGCCAATTCTATTACGAGGAAAATCTCTCTATGGCTAGGGGTAAACCACAACATACAGAAATGACTACAGAAATCAGCTCTACTCTGAGATACACTATATAATAAAATGTGCTAACAAGACAAGATAAAGAGCCTACCTCATCCATACATTCGATGAAGTCCACCGTTGAGCACTTGACTCAATGGTCCACCGTTAAGAGATCAACTACAAGCTATTGAAGAGATCATTTCAGAGAAATAATTGGTAAACATAGTACTCAATGGTCTTCCCAAGACATGGGATGCATTTTCCGCAAGCATGAACACAAGGAAGGAGTATCCTAAATTTGAAGAACTTTGGACTCTTTGTGCTCAAGAAGAATCCAGGATCAGTGCAAAAGAGAAACCCCAAAATAAGTACAATGATCAAGCCTTCACAACAAGATTCAAGAATTGTGGGAACAAAAGGAAGTTTGGTTCAAGGAGGAAGACAAATCAAGAGAAAGATATTTCAGAAAAACAATGCTTCAACTGTCAAAAGTATGGTCACTACAAGAATCATTGTCCTGAGCTAAAGAAAAGGAAGGGGAGACACGAAGCATCAGTTGTCGAAGAAAAGGAACCTACTAAGAAGACCAAGCAGGATAAAACAAACTTCTTCTAAAGACAAGGTAACAATACTCTTCTTAGTTCTTGTACATATCTTGTTTGCATAGTCTCTGTGCATATCTTGTATATCTATCTCTTAGAAGATAATATGTTCCAAGAAGAACTATACCTATGGAAGAACAACAAGATAAGGATTGCTATCATTATACAAGTCAAATAATACACATGAAAGGATGGAATACATCAAAAAAATCATATGGAAGTTATTACAAGATAAGTCGAAATCAGAAGAGACTTAGAAGAAGAAAAAATAGAAATAAGTCAGCAATCAAGGGGAAATTGGAGAAAGACTTATAACACCTTGCAGAAGGGAATAAGGATGCAGACAGAAGCGTGGAATCTCCTATATGGAGGGAGCCGATTATATATCACCAAAAATAAGAGCATGCATTCATACATGAAGCAAGTATTAGGAGGGAGATAATCCTATGATCCATTGAAGATGATGAAGTATATATCCATGGTAGAAAACATGAAAAGCAATACCTGTTCAGTTCGACCTTAGAAGAAGACTTCTTCGAAGAGAATCCTTAAAGTATCCCTAGTTGTCCATCCACATCTATGATCCTATGATGGAATCTATAAGAAACTCTATGGACCCAAGAGCTAAAGAAAAACATGAGGAAGAATATGAAGATTCACAGAAAGAAAGAGAAGCCAGAACAACCAGTCATTGTATCAAGAATCACAAGATTACCAGCCTAATATGAACTCACTAAAAGAAATCAAGCAGAGGAATTGAAAGTTGTGATGAAGAAAATTGTATGAAAGACTCATGAATGAAAGCATTGCAAGATCCAGAACTAGACGTTCTCCCAAATGGAGGGAGAAGACTATGATGATTACTTGTTCCAGTAAACCAGACATACCTCTACATGAGTCATCATATCATCCGCAATATCCATGGGTTGGAGTTCTACATCGGATGAATGCAAAGATTGTTCTCCAGAGAAATTGAACAAAGAGTGTATGAAGAGAAACCTCGAGGCTTTGAGGCATACCAAAAAGAGACCCTTGTATACAGATGGAAGAAGATAACTTGGTGGAGAACCTCCAATGCACAACATAAGCGTGGTGAATATTTTCTATAACAGAGATATTGTATCAGAATGATTACTCAGAAGATCAAGATGATGGATTTCCAATCCATGACAAATATCTCATGATGACAAAAGAAGTGACACATGGATATGTTCCAGTTTGAACCTTGCCACGATGTTGTGAGCTAGCAAGAACCAAGAGGAATCCAACAATGATATACTTTATTGATCAAAGCTACATGAAGACTTTAGAGAAAACCAATGTTTCAAACTGAAGTACATTTGAAATCAAGCATTACATTATCCATGATGAAGTCCAGAAAGGAGAAAATGGTTCTCCAATACATATCTCCACAGATGAGCAAATAAGCAGACATTTTGGTAAAGTTTATGTCCAAGATGAAAAATTTTGCGTACTCAAGATGGAGCTCATGGAGACGACTTCCTTATTGAAAAAGGAAGAGATGAATCTCAGGTTGGGAGGGAGCACTAATGTGTTATTGATGAATGGAAAGTCATTTTTCAGTTCGAAAAATGGTCCAGGATGAGCAGTTCCTTTCCAGTTCGGAAAGTGGTTTGAGATTTCTGACGGACAAGCATTTTCCAGTTCGAAAAATGGTCCAGATCGAACGGTCATTTTCGTAATGAAAATGGTTCGATGGATTGTTGATGTACCATAGACAACGATTTCCCATTGTGGTTAACATGGGGAATGGTCTAGGGCAGTCTCTCTTCTTGAGGGTTACTCAAAAAGACTGGACTGCCTCGCCGACCAACGATTTCCCATTGTGGTTAACATGGGGAATGGTTTGTTTTGGAGGTTGGTGCAAGACAGTCATTTCCTTTGGAAATGTTCCGGACAGTCATTCCTTAGGGAAGATTCATTCTCTCTATGTTTCACTTTGTTTAGTGTCAGAGGAATGGCCCAGGGTGGGGAATGTTCCTGGTTCATGAATCAGGGACATACATTCCTTAGGGAAGACTCATTCTCTCTAGGTTACACTTTGTCTAGTGTCAGAGGAATGGCCTAGGGTGGGGAATGGTCCAAGCCCATAAATCAAGACAATTATTCTTCCTTGCTTGAGAAGAATTGTCCAAATAGATCATCATTGATGTTTCACCTTCTGAGGGCAGATTCTCTTCCAAGATATCACAAATGTGAGTGGAAGAATGGACCAGATGATTCAGTTTATATCATAACATTGTTTGTGTGCAGGTTGATATCAGATGATTTTTATGAAGACTGTATGTCTCTACTATGGTGGATGTGTTCCAATGTTTGTGACTGTACATCACTGATCAAGTACCTGTTTGCTACTTGGTGTGGTAGTGTACCACTGGATTGTAGTTGTGTACTACTATGGATATACACAGTCGTGTTCTATTGAATGATATTGTTATGATTGTCTTGAAGACTATTAGCAGTGTTGAAAATGATTATCAGCTAGATGGATGATCAATGAACAGAGATTTCCTAGACAGAAAATGGTTCAGAACATTTACTCTTCTAGATTAAGAATAATGGCTCTTGTGTAGATCTGTGGAGTGAGTATCATGTTTGATTACTCAGATAGAGTATGGTTCTGAGAGATGATGCAGTTGATGACAATGATGGTGATGATGGTGCTCATGATCTAGTCATGAGATAGTTTATACAACTATGTTGATGCTATTGGGTGAATGGTATGTTTGTGCTCAAGACCATTACCTGTAATACCTCCCTATCTAGGAGGGAGTGTTGATATTATGGTAGCTGCGGGAGGTATTTACCTCCACGTTGTTAGCGATATTTATTGCAGGGGGTTAGAATGCGAAAGAAAGGGTTAAAAAACCCATTTGTCCTAAGTTTTGGTGCGAATGCGCCCGTGTTAAACGAAAATCAAGTTTGAACGACTGAGATTCACACGCCCGGATCAACGATGCACGTCGGATTCTGGACCCCCCTTTCCTTTCTACCTTTAAGCGGAGGGGGGGGGTCCGGAATCGAGGATGCACCTTTCCGACAGCCTGGATCGACGCGCCCAAATCAACAACGCTTGAACAACCCCACCCTTGTCAGCCGCTCCATGTTTAGCCAGTGTGGGCCATTCCCCTGCTGCCGTGTGTCATCCATCCACCATCCCCTCATTACTTGCCACGTGTCCCGTTTCTTCCCACGTCAGTCTCTCACCAAATATTGAGTCTGTCGTCACTCATCTTTCCCCTTTCCACCTATTGTCCTCCGCCATGCGCCCTCCCCTGTCATCCTTTGCACACCTCGTCACTCCCGTCACGCCCTCATAGTTCGGCACCACCATTCCTGTCATGCGTCCCTTCTTCTGCGTTGGCCTTCATGCCCATCCGTTAAGCCATTCAGTTATTCCAGGTGGCCGCACGAGAAAACTTCCACACCCCGAGGTGCTGAGTTGGCCAGATCGTCCTCAATCCCAAGAAGCAGTTATTGAAGCGGTTGGTGGTGGTTAGACATCGTCTCCGTCATAATGGGGATGTCTTGCAGTAAATTAAAGGCACGTCGATTCGCCGTTGTAACTGTCCAAGAGTCAGATTGTGTCTGACATAAGTTGCACAATCTTTCAGAGGTTGACTGTTAGAAAGCCATGCAGAAGCAAAGCCTTCAATGCAGTGTCTTGATTTTGCTGCTGTTGTTGTTTTGAGTATATGTAGGCATTTTTTCCATTTTTGTATCTATCAATGGTAGAGCTAAGCTCCCGACTGTAAAGTTTCAGCAAACATTCTGGTTTCCTGGTTATGCCTCTGTGTTTGAGACTTCTTGGTTTATGAAAAATAGTTCTTCTTTTTCCATCTTTGTTTCAGCTTATGCTGGAGAGTTCACAGTTGAATGATTCACGTGGATTGCTACAGTTATGTTATGATAAAGGATTTGTCATGGAATTTTTGTATTCTCTGGTGTCCTGTGTTTGAATATAAAGGGACTTTGTGTTCGAATGCCTTCTCCTCCAGTCTGTTACACACCTGATGTCTGTGATAGACCTTTTCACTTTCCTCGTGCAAGTCTTCCGCCTACTCACCCTTTTTACTACAACCCACTGTTTGAAGTTTATCAAGACCTCACTCGTCATGCATGCCTGGCCTAGTTTCTGAGTTGAGACGACATTGTTCTGAGTTTTCCTTCACTTGATCACCCTTTAAACAAATCATGACATTAAACTGATGGGCGTCGGGCTCTGCTCCTGCAAGCAATCCAGGAGTGACTTCCGCCGCCAACATTTCTGGCGCCGTTGCCGGGGACGATGTTGAATAATATTCCCCGAGATTGAACGACAAAGATTAAGCTTATTCTGAAGGTGCATCAGATATCAGAACTTGAAGATTGCTACTGTGCACCTGGCGACTCCACTGTGACGACTCTGCTGGGGAGAACCTGCTTTATCAACTGTGTCTTCGAGGGGCAGACACACGAGGTCTAATCCACACTTGCCTTTAGTCACCCCGGAAGCTGACTCGGAAGCGGTGCGTCAGAAAGGAAAGAGATCTGCGAAGGAAGTTCCCATCGCTAAAATAGTTAATACGCCTTCCCCTTCTGTGAGAACTCCATTGTCTTATTTTCAGCTTCCTAGTCGTCCTTCCTCTGAAGTTTCTCGTTTTCTCAATTTTGGGAGTGTTCCTGCTGAGTTTTCTCCTCCTGGTCTAGTACCAGAAGGAGAGATCCTTGTCACTCCCCCCTCCCTGGAAGTTGTGCCTCAATACAGACCTCTGGTCTCAAATATTTCACCTCCCCTCCTGTTATTACTTCTTCTGCACGGAAAGAGGCATCCGCACACTCAGGTCCCTTAGACCTCTCTCTGTTTTTCCCGTCGTCTCCTTTGAGAACCTCTTTCCTGACATCACCCGTTCATACTCATTCTCCTCCCAGTTCTCCCTTACCTAATATCCCTATGGCTGGTGCTAATCCCCCTCCGAATAGAATGGATGCCATAGTTGCTGCTAGATATGATCCTTTAGTCCTACCCCATCTTATGAATCCTCTCCCTGCTGGAGACTAGTTGAAGTATATTCCCAAGTTCACCGGGGAAGGGGACGTAACTGCAGAAGAGCATTTGGTTG
Organism: Picea engelmannii; assembly: GCA_009831015.1. NCBI lineage: Eukaryota > Viridiplantae > Streptophyta > Pinopsida > Pinales > Pinaceae > Picea > Picea engelmannii. The sequence continues at coordinate 480,629 of ML777797.1, forward strand.
CTTTCTACAGTTATGCAGACAACCTCAATATTGAAAATGAAGATGTCTGGATGAGAGTCTTTGTCCAGAGTTTGGATGGTGAGGTTAGAAAATGGTTCAGGGGGCTGGCCCCTGGATCTATTGCTGGTATTGAAGCCCTGGATAATGTTTTCCTGAGGCAGTGGGGAGATAGGAAAGATTACATATATTACATGACAGAGTTTGGGTCCCTGAAGAAGCAGGAAGGAGAGTCTGTCTCTGACTTCTCCAAAAGATTCAATAAGATGTATAACAAGATTCCTGCAGAGATAAAGCCTTCAGAAGCCTCTGCTCAAATTTCATATGCTAGTGCATTTGACCTTGATTTCTGCCTCGTATTAAGGGAGAGACGAGCCACCTCTTTAGCTCAAATGCAGGATGCAGCTGTAGAAGTGGAATCCAACATATTGGCAGCTAACAGGCTAAGAAACCAAGCTGACACAAACAGAAGAAAGGAAAAGTCGAAAGCTTCAACTTCTAGCCCATCATTGTCCCACCCTTAAGTAAATGAGCTGGCCCAAGTAATGAACTTTCTTAAAGAAGAGGTGGAGAGATTGAAGGTGGAAAGGAGGCAGATGTATAGGGGCCCTTAGAACACCGAAAATAAAGGAGGTTTCAGGAGACCAAACAATTTTGCTCCTCCAACCACGCACAAAGAAAAGGAAAGAGACAGAGATGACCAAAGAATTCAGGCTCCCTTCCAGAACAATTTTGTGGCTGATGAAGAAGAAAGAGAAACAGGTGAGCCTGAGCCTAAAATCCACTCTGTAGAAGTCACTCCTCCTTTCCCCCATCTAACTCAGTCAACATACGAGGATTCTCTTATGAATAGTCAGTTGAATGAATTGAGCAAGGGAGATAAAGCTAGTGGTGGCCGAGGTAGGTAGAACCTGAGATCTGACAAAAGGAGAGCAGCGCCTGATATTCCTGAGCTGTCCACCAGAGTAGAAAGTCCTGCTAATGAAGTAGCATACAATCACAGAGGTAAGAAGGCCCAACCCCTCTCTCCAATTGTCCAAAGTCATGTTGCTGAAATTAGAGAAATTCCAAAACCTACATCTTCTTTTAATTTCGAGCATGAGATTCAAAAAATCAGAATCCCTGTGCCCCTCACTGAGCTAATTAAACATGATGAATTCAAAAAGCGCTTTTCTGACCTTTTGAATTCTGAAACCTCCAGCCCTTCCACAGACTTCATAAACCTCCAAGATGAAAGGCCTGCAGTGGTCCTAGGTCCCCTGGTAGAAGACAGAGATGATTCATCCCCTCCCTTCTACACCTCCCTGAACATACATGACAAAGTGCTGCATAATTGCTTAATGGATTCATGGGCCTCCCACAACCTCATGCCTAAAGCCGTCATGGAAGAGCTAGGATTATAAGTCACCAGAGCCTATCATGACCTCTATTCCTTTGACTCCAGGAGGGTACAATGTTTGGGAGTCATTAAGGACCTGGTGGTTTCCCTGTTTCAGCTGCCCATGAAGAGTATGGTCATGGATATAGTGGTGGTTGATGTTCCCCCCAAGTTTGGCATGTTGTTGTCAAGGTCTTGGATTAAGAGACTTGGAGGGATGTTACAGATGGATCTCACATATGCCACCATTCCAGTCTTTGGGGGGGAACATAGGAGATTGTACAGAGAAGCCCATCTAGCCTACATTGTTAGTGATGAAGCAAATCCCACTAATCATCCCATCTATGCCCTAGACACTGATTTAGGCTCCAGTTTACTGCAGCTCACTGAAACTCCCGAACCCCCTTTGCAGATCAGAAAGAAGCCCAGTCTTAATCAGGAGTTGCCCCCTCCAACCACCTCTGTTTGGAATATGTTCGTCGATGGAGCTTCTTCCAGTATAGGTGCAGGTGCCGGGGTAGTATTCAAATCCCCCTCTCAAGAGACCATATCTCTGTCATACAAGCTGGAGTTTGAAGTCACCAATAATGTGGCAGAGTATGAAGCTCTGGTCCTGGGATTAAGAGCTGCAAAGGAAATGGGAATCAGAGAAATAGCAGTGTTTGGAGATGCAGAGCTGATTGTCCAGCAGGTCAAAAATGTTTATCAGGCCAAGCACCCTCGTCTCAAGAATTACAGGAACGAGGTATGGGATCTAATCGACAGTTTCTTCCTGGCTTTCAATATCACTTTCATTCCAAGGGAAGAAAATTCTCCAGCCGACTTTTAAGCTTTCTCGGCTAGTTTGTTTGAAGCTCCTGCGCTGCCTGCTGACAGATCAGAGGTAGAAATAATATACAGACCCTCTGTGCCGGACAATGTCAAATATTGGAAGGTATTTGAGGATGATCAGGAGATATAAAAGTTTCTTCAATCAATGGACGACTTTTTCTGCATTGCACATAGATGAAGATCCTGACGTGGAGGGTGACCGTCACTTCAAAGAGTTCTCAAATAAGATTGCTGACCACCAGATTATTCAGCTACCTAGAAATCACATACCAAAAGGTCTGATCCCATTAGAAATATTTTTTGATGGGAATGATGTGGCAGTAGGGGGGAGAGTTCCTGGTGATGATGTCGATACAGTTGAGTGCAACATAGGCACACCAGAGGAGCCCAAGTTGGTCAAGTTGTCAAAGAGCCTGACCGAGAAGTAGAGGATCGGATATACTAAATTGCTGAGGGAGTTTTCTGATGTGTTCGCATGGACCTACGAAGACCTCAAGACTTATGACACATCAGTCATTGAGCACAAGATCCCACTAAAAGAGGAGGCTAGACCATTCAAGCAGAAGTTGAGACAGATAAATCCTACGCTGCTTCCTGTCATGGAGAGGGAGGTGAAGAAGATGCTGGATGATCATATTATTTTCCCCTTGAGATACTCTGACTGGATAGCCAATTTGGTCCCAGTAAGAAAGAAGAGCAGAGAAATCAGACTCTGTGTCGATTTCAGGAACCTAAACAGGAGTTCAAGGAAGGACAATTACCCCCTGCCCAACATGGAACATATATTGCAGAAGGTCACTGGTGCTTCCAGGATATCCATGATTGATGGTTTCTCTGACTACAATCAGATATCATTCATGCCAGAGGACAGAGAAAAAACAACCTTCACCACTCCTTGGGGCACATTCATGTATGCCAAGATGCCCTTTGGGTTGATGAACGCAGGAGCAACATTTCAGCGAGCCATGGACATAGCCTTCATCAGGGAGAAAGATAAGTTCATGGTGGTTTACTTAGATGACATAACAGTCTTCTCCAACACTGATAAAGAACACCACTGCCACTTGAAGAGGGTTTTCCTAAAATGTCGCAGGTTTGGCCTTTCCCTGAATCCCAAGAAATCGTTGTTTTCTATGCAAGAAGGGAAACTATTAGGCCATATAGTGTCAGCAGAGGGAGTGAGAATTGACCCTGACAGGGTAGAAGTTATTCAGGCCCTGTCACTTCCCAGATCTAAAAAAGAAGTCTAGGCATTTTTGGGAAGGATTAACTTCCTAAGGAGGTTTGTTTCAAATTTTGCTGAATTGGTGAAACATATCACAGCCATGCTCAGGAAGAGCCACGAAATAAGATGGACCGTTGAACCTAGAGAGTCTTTTGTCCAAATAAAGAAGGCATTGACCGAAGCACCTGTGCTAGTCAGTCCTGATTATTCTAAAGACTTTCTGATATTCTCTTTTGCTTCCTGTGACACAGTAGCAACAATTTTGTTGCAGAAAAATGATCAAGGACAAGAATAGCCCATTGCTTTCTTTAGCAAGGCGCTGAGAAATGCAGAGCTCCGATACGAGATCATGGAGAAGCAGGCTTATGCCTTGGTGAAAGCTCTCAAAGATTTCAGAGTCTATGTCTTGCATTCAAAGATCATTGCATATGTCCCTTCAGCTTCTGTGAAGGACATTCTTATACAACCTGACATAGATGGAAGAAGAGGTAAATGGATCGCTAAGATCCTGGAATTTGATCTGGAGATTAAGCCCACCAAGATGATAAAGGGGAAAGGTTTAGCCAGGTTGTTGGCTGAATCAAATTGCAGGGCCTTGGGAATCAATTTCATCAATGGACAAGCTGAGTCATTCAACAGGGGTCCTCAAAGAACCATACCACTAGCAGCATGCCCCTGGTACAAAGATATCTTGTATTTTTTGCAAGAGTTGAGGCCTCCTGATGGATTGGGGAAAAGTAAATCCGGAGCCTTAAAGCTCAAAGCTGTCAGGTATTGCCTCATTGACCAAACCCTGTATTGGAAAGACCCTCTAGGGGTATTACTAAGATGTCTGGACCCGCAGCAGGCCTAGAGAGTTATATTCAACTTCCATAGTAGTCTCTGTGGAGGTCATTATTTTTGGAAGACCATGGCTCACAAGATCCTTCGAGCTGGATATTACTGGCCCACCTTGTTTCCTGACGTCTGCAGGTAAATTAGAGCTTGCATCAAATGCCAGAAATTCTCGGGGAAGCAACAGCTCAAATCCCTGCCTCTGAAACCTGTGGTGGTCTCGACACCCTTTCAGCAGTGGCGATTGGATTTCATCGGGGAAATTCATCCTCCCTCAAGCGGCCAACACCGATGGATTCTAACAGCGACCGACTACTTCACTAAATGGATAGAAGTCGTCCCTACCAGAAGCACTTCTCACAAAGTGATCATCAGCTTCCTGGAAGACATCATGGCTAGATTTGGCTGCCCTAGCAAAATTGTCACTGACAATGATTTCCCATTTCGGTCTGAGCCTCTGGTCAAGTTTTGTGAACAATTTGGAATTTCACTGATTCACTCCACTCCCTACTATCCTCAGGGAAACGGACTGGCAGAGTCCTCCAATAAAAGCCTAATCAAGCTTGTCAAAAATCTACTGGAAGACAATAAATGGGCTTGGGACTCAAAGCTCAAATTCGCTCTCTAGGCTGATCGGGTAACAACAAAGAGATTGTTGGGCATCTCACCCTTCCAGCTGGTTTATGGCATAGAGGTTGTTTTCCCCGCTCAACTCGCCTTACCTGTAGCCAATCTCCTCCAGGACTATGAGGGATAACCTAACCATGTGCTCAGAAGAATTCATCAGATGGTGGAAGTGCAGCAGATCAGAGAACAAGTCCTGGACAGAGCTTACAATCATTAGCAGAAGATCAAGCAGGCTTTTGACAGGAAAAGCAAGAAGAAAGAGTTTGAGCAGGGTGATCTGGTACTCAAATGGGATGCACCCAGGCAGGAAAAGGGAAAACACAGTAAATTTGATGCCCTCTGGTTCGGGCCTTTCAAGATCCTTGAAGTATTTTCAAATAACACTTACAGGTTGCAGGATCTGGAAGGCAATGAAGTTTTCAGTGGCCCAGTCAATGGGAATTTCTTAAAGAAATGTTTTCTGTGAGCCGCAGTCGGCTCTTTTTGTTTCGTTTTGTAAATATTGTTTCTGTTTTTGTTTTTCGAACTAATAAATGACTCCATAGCCCAACAGCAAAGGCACTTAGTCTCAAAAGAGTTCTTAGAGCATCACAGGGACGAATCTATACCCCATGGAGCCAAATGTTAGCGATATTTCTTGCAGGGGGTTAGAATGCGAAAGAAAGGGTTAAAAAACCCATTTGTCCTAATTTTTGGTGCGAATGCGCCTATGTTAAATGAAAATCAAGTTTGAACGGCTGGGATTCGCGCGCCCGGATCAATGGCGCACGTCGGATTCTGGACCCCCCTTGCCTTTCTACCTTTAAGCAGGGGGGGTCCGGAATCGGGGGCGCACCTCTCCAACGGCTCAGATCAACATGCCCGGATCAACGATGATGAAGACCATTCCGGACCCCCCCCGCCTTTCTACCTTTAAGCGGAGGGGGGGGGTCTTGAATCGAGGATGTACCTTTCCGACAGCTTGGATCGATGCGCCCAGATCAACGGTGCTTGAAAACCCCCCCCCTTGTCAGTCGCTCCATGTTTAGCTAGCATGGGCCATTCCCTTGCTGTTGTGTGTCATCCATCCACCATCCCCTCATTACTTGCCACGTGTCCCATTTCTTCCCACGTCAGTCTCTCACCAAAGATTGAGTCCGTCGTCACTCATCTTTCCCCTTTCCACCTGTTGTCCTCCGCCATGCGCCCTCCCCTGTCATCCTTTTCACACCTCGTCACTCCCATCATGCCCTCATAGTTCGGCGCCACCATTCCTGTCATGCGTCCCTTCCTCCGCATTGGCCTTCATGCCCGTCCGTTAAGCCATTCAGTTATTCCAGGTGGCCGCACGAGAAAACTTCCACAGCTCGAGGTGCTGAGTTGGCCAGATCGTCCTCAATCCCAAGAAGCAGTTATTGAAGCGGTTGGTGGTGGTTAGACATCGTCTCCGTCATAATGGGGACGTCCTACAGTAAATTAAAGGCATGTCGATTCGCCGTTGTAACTATCCAAGAGTCAGATTGCGTCTGACATAAGTTGCACAATCTTTCAGAGCTTGACTGTCAGAAAGCCATGCAGACGCAAAGCCTTCAATGCAGTGTCTTGATTTTGCTGCTGTTGTTGTTTTGAGTATATGTAGGAATTTTTTCCATTTTTGTATCTATCAATGGTAGAGCTAAGCTCCTGACTGTAAAGTTTCAGCAAACATTCTGGTTTCCTGGTTATGCCTATGTGTTTGAGACTTCTTGGTTTATGACAAATAGTTCTTCTTTTTCCATCTTTGTTTCAACTTATGCCGGAGAGTTCACAGTTGAATGATTCACATGGATTGCTACAGTTATGTTATGATAAAGGATTTGTCGTGGCATTTTTGTATTCTTTGGTGTCCTGTGTTTGAATATAAAGGGACTTTGTGTTCGAATGCCTTCTCCTCCAGTCTGTTACACACCTGATGTCTGTGATAGACCTTTTCACTTTCCTCTTGCAAGTCTTTCGCCTACTCACCCTTTTTACTACATCCCACTGTTTGAAGTTTATCAAGACCTGACTCGTCATGCATGCCTGGCCTAGTTTCTGAGTTGAGATGACATTGTTCTGAGTTTTCCTTCACTTGATCACCCTTTAAACAAATAATGACATTAAACTGATGGGCGTTGGGCTCTGCTCCTGCAAGCAATCCAGGAGTGACTTCCGCCGCCAACACACGTGTAAACCTGATGAGAATAGAATATTTTAGGAAGCAATAAGAAACCCTAATTAGTTGGCTAATAACCCTAGAAGACAAGTCGGCTCAAGAGGATAACTTATATTAGGTTATTAGCCTCCAAGAGAAGAATTCAGCTAGAAGAAATAATATATACTAAACAGACAGATACCCAGAATGAGAAGTCATCCCAGGCAGTTAGCCAGAGTTAATATAAACATAGGAGGCCAGTCTTCATTTTGGCAGGCATTCTCAGAATTGCAGAGCAGGACTTGTGTGCACTGCAGTTGCCCAGTTTGTGCGCAGGTTTGGAGGAGAGTTTTCATTGTAGTTGCTGCAACTAGCAGATTACGCTTTGGCTTGGACTATCTCTTGGTTAAGGTTTGGACTATCTGATCAACTCTTGTTTGATGCACTATCCTTGGGGAAAGGTGCGCTACTCTTTGTTTGGCTATCTAGCCTAGGGTTTACTTCCGGAGTGATTCTCTGTCAAGGTTAAGGTGCTCAGAGGGTGGCTTCGGCCTATGGTTGGGTGACAATAGTGATATTGTCTATGGTAAAACAAGCACATACATTATATTCTAGCAGGTATGGCTGACATGCAAAGTCAAGAGTTCCGAGGAATGGTCGACACAGGTTGATAGACATCCTTTGAAAAAGAGCATGAGACATATGGAAGACTTTGGCAGCATAGACTCAATGATGAAACTTTGAGATGTAGGAAGCATCAATCAAACTCTCCATAGGGATTGGAATAGTAACCAGTTGGGAGAGTAAACTCTATGTAATGAGCTTAGCTTCCTAGGGCCATGCTAAACCAAAAATTTTGATGACATGTGGACACAAAAATTTTGTGCTCTGTTCAAAGACGACACGAGTGTTGGAAATATAAGATAATATTCTTTTCTCGCCCATATTTTTTTTTTTTCATAGTCAAATGAATTCTTTGATACAGAGGAGGAAACGAGTGTCGCAAGTAAGAAACTAGTTCCAGCAGTGGAACATACCTATGCTTAATGCAAGGAGGTGCATGTGGGAGATGGACACTCGGGAGAATGTTTCCTCTTGGGTATAGGGTGGCAATATGCAAAGGATATAATCAAGGCTCTGCTTGGTTGATGATGCAAATTGCTGAGGTGAAAGGCTTATAATGCAAAATAGAGAACCGACAATAGTTTCAATATTGCAAGCAAGATAATGAGATGCAATTACAACTTAATGCCAAAATATGTCCTTTTTTGTAATCTTAGTCTACTTGGTTTGAAAAAGGGGTAAACTTATACTAAACAAATGTCCTTTCAAATCCAATTTACGAGTGTGAAAGAGACAAGTTCACTCGACAATCTTTTTGCTTTTTGAGAGAATCAGAAAAGAGCTTAAATCTGACTCATTGGGAGTCCTCTAGGTATAGGTCAACATGTTTATGAGTAATAAATAAGGTTCAAACATAAATTCATGTATTAGCTATAAGGGACTCCCGATCCTATGGACAAAAATCTCTCCATGGGAATCGAATGAAGCAGAGGATCTAACTACGGTACCCATGTTTGTTAAGTCTCTACCATTTGATAATGACACTTCTAGTTGCAGATAGAAGGTCCTGTGTCACTATTAAATGGGTTTGTGCCTAAGGCATATGAGTTGCAGTCATAGGATGATGTAAGTGTGCATGATGGATTGGATACCTATCATATATGTTGGGTGATGAAAATAGTTGTCCAAAGTTACGAACGGGAGACATGGTGCTGAAAACTGCAAGAATCCCTAGATAAAACTACCAAAACCAACTCTATCCAATGTCGTATTAGTCCATTAGGACAAAATATTGTGAAAAACTATGCAAAGTGGGTAAAAAATTGCTATAAATAGTAAAAAAAAAACAATTTTACCATACCATTTGTATTTTTTACCCAAATAGTGTATTTTGGACCAAATTGCCTCTAAATTTCAATTGTTGATTGCGGGAGCTACGAGCGACGAAATCGACAACCATCTGGACCAGGTAATTCATCTTTCTCTCCTCTTTATTTCTAGTGGATTAAAATTTGAATTGGGCCTCCTTTTTTTAAGTTATTTATGGTGCAACTTAGAAACTAAGATGTACGCGAGCTACAGATCATCGGGTCATGTATACGCATACCTATACGCGACTGTTTGCAAAAAAACTAGCGTATAACCAGCCCTATATGTGACTGTGTACACTGTAGCTTGCATACATGTCTATGGATAAGGTTTTTTAAAGGTTGATAACTCAAAACATGGTTTGAATCTTGCAATATGGTGCTAGAGTGGAGAGAAAGAGAGCATGAAGAGGTGGATGCTACAGTGGAGAGATATCCATGGGCCCAAATGGCCTTAAAAAGATGTGGGCTATACAAATTTTGGGCTCTCAAAGGTATGAGGGATCAAGTGAGATTTCTTCAGTTGCTTGTGAACTACTGGTATCCAGATACTAAGACCTTCAACCTTGATGAACAACCATTAAGGATTGAGGTTGAGGATATCTACTTCTTGACGACATTGTTGCGTCAGGGTTAGGTGGTCAACCTCAAAGCCTGGGGAGCTGGGAGTGGCATGAACATAGAGGATTACATAGCCACTCATTGCATTGCAGGGACCGAGAAGGTAGGGAGCCAACTCCCAATCAGAGTGATCAACAATATGACTCTCAACAATATTGTTGTCCTAGTATTGACACAGATCATAGGGTCAGCCTCTTTGCACCAGGCATCGAGGCCACTTATGTTCTATTCAGTGGAGTGCTTGAGACCCACGATTTACGAATGGTTCACCTCACTACCGACCAACATGAAGAGCCAGCTGACAGACTGCAAATTGGGTAGAAAGAGGAACTTTGGGTTAGTGTCTATCCTTTATAATTTTTTCTTCGAGCGGGTTCCAGGATTGGGCCCTAGAGTTAAGATTGTTCCACATGGACCTCATGATCTGGCCATGGCACGGTGGATCGAGGTGATGAGGCGACAGGGGGTGGTAGGGTTCCAACACCCTACAATGATGATTTTTTCTTCTAGTGGAGTCGGCAGGTGATGGATATGGAGGACTACCCTTACATAGGGATTGAATTCAGAGGATATCTGGACATGCCGTTACCACCAGTTTCTGCCTACGGAGGCATAGGTATGCCAAAGTTTTTTGAATATTTCATTTTTTTGTATTTTTGTATAAGAAAACAAAATTATTTTTAGATAATTTCAAGTACTAACTAAACATGTATGTGACGCAGACGTGGGTCCAAGATGGCCCGACGAACTTCCATGACACTGGCAGAGGCACCGAGAGGATGAGGCGGTGAGAGGGGATGTTGATAGAGTGATTCAAAATGTGCAGAGAAAACTATCTCGTTTGATGTAGAGGATTCCCATGGTTCATGTGGAGGATATGTCGGAGGCGATGCAATGACAGGTGGTAGGTGTGCCCCATGCTTGGGTACAACTCTTTCGGCGTGTCACAAATGCCATAGTATTTTATCATGACACACATATGGTGCCACAGCGTAGCTGTCGTCATTATTGTATGATTGGTTGTATATGTATTTTGAGGGTGTCATCCCCAATTTTGTACTATAACATCATATTTTTTGGAGATATATACTAAAAACATTGATCTTCGGCTTTACTTATGTAACAATGTGTACATTGATGAAAGAGTTTTATTTGCTTTAGTTATGTGATAAATGAAAATCTAAAACAAAATTAGCATATGCATTGGATACATAATTATAACTTCTAAGTATGTGACGATAAGTAATAGAATCAAACTGTCATTCCAAAATTCATACCCGTAAGAATCATCGGAGTATATTAGGGTCACGCACATGGTAATTGTTGTTCAACTGATATACTACTAACTAGGAGTCCAGGTGAACTTATAAAGAGTGAAGGACCAAGTCACCCTTAGCGTACTATCGAGGACAGACAGACTTATCATATTGGTCCTTGACATGTCTCTTATTTGCTTTGATAGTCGTAGAGGCATCTCGGTGTTGCTTATCTAGACTCTCTAGGTGTACGAGGCATTGTTCGAGATCATAAGTGTCAGGTAGGAGCGCAATTGCCAATCTAAGAGAAGGGATTCTACATTCAATAGGTAAGATCAACTCCACACCGTGCACTAACTGGAAAGGAGAAAAACCAGTGGAAGTCTTGACCAAGGTTCGGTATGCCCAAAGTGCTAGATAAAGCATGATATGCTAGTCATATTTTCTCTGGCTGACAGGTTTCTACAAAATGGTCTTGAGAGACTTGTTCACGGCCTCTACTTGTCCATTTTCCTAAGGGTAGTAAGGTGAAGAATTACCATGCCTAAACCCCAGTTTTGATGCTAGTTCTTTCATCGTTTCATTCTGAAAGTGGCTGCCTTGATCAGTGAGAATCTCACTTAGGAGCCTTACCATTGGATTCAATTGTAGGCATGGCCTCGACCCACTTAGTAAAGTATTCTATGACCACGATAATGTGTTGATGACCCCAGCCGAAGTTGGGTTGCAATCCACAAAATCCACCCCCCACTTGGTGAATGGACCGACGGTAACAACTGGATGGAGAGGGGATGGATGTGAGCACATTTTATGAGTGAACACCTGGAAGGGGTGACACTTCTTAATTGCTTCGATGTAATCTTTAAAAATAGACGGCCAAAAATAATCGGCTCGCAAATTTTTTTGGGTTGTTGCAAGCCCAGATAGATGACCACCACAAGCCCCACTGTGGTAGTCATTTATAACATAATCAACTTATTTGTGAGTTAAAAAAATATGCAGGATATTGTCTATTCCTTGGAGATAGAGAGTGTCGCCGATGATAAGGTAATTCTTAGCTTGGTATCGTATACGTCGTCGGTCATCTCGCGAGAGATGCTGAGGGAACTTCAAAGTTTGAAGATAAACAACAATATCTCCATACCAGGGGCTTGATGATGAGACAAGGAAAATGTGTTCATTCGTGAATGAATCAACATGAATAACATCCTCATCTAACTGAGGGAACTCATATATTAACTCTGCAAAAACTAGTGATTTTTTGGACTTCGCAGAAGCGAAATCGAGATCGAATTCTTGTAGAATGACAATCAATTTATTCTACATCCCCCCTATGATACACTTCGTAAGGACGTATTGAAATGTATTGACATCGACAACCACAATAGTTTTGCAAAGAAATATATATTGTCGTAATTGTTGTACTGCGTGAACGACAACCAAAGCTAGATTTTCAACATAAGAATACTTGAGTTCAGGGACGACTAAGTTTCGAATAAGATAGTAAATGACGTACTCATGGAGCTCGTCATCCTCCTGAGAGATTATTGCCTCAACCTTTAATGGATCTACCATGATCCCATTCTCAGAGACCAAAAATATTAGAAGTCGACCTGACCTAACGCAAAATATGCATTTATGAGGGTTCAAATGGATGTGATAATGGCTACATCTTTCAAAAACTAGCCAAAGGTGTTTAGGGTGATTCACTCTCTTACAAGAGTGAGCAACAAAATTGTCGAGATAGGATTCAACTATATGTTTGAGATCGTGAAATGTGAAGGTCATAGCTCGTTGGAAGGTTGCTCCGACGTTCTTAAGGCTGAAAGTCATTTTTCGGTATGTGAATGTACCCCAAGGGAAAACAAATGTCATCTTATGTTGGTCCTCGGGTTTAATTTGAATTTGGTTATACCCTAAAAATCCGTCCATAAAAGAAAAAACTTTGCTTCCTACACATTCATCGAGAATCTTATTGATGAAGGGTGTCAGGAAGTTGTCTTTGGGACATGCTTTATTCAGGTCACGAAAATCCATGCATATGCGAATGGTTCCTTGCTTTTTATTCATAAGAATGGGATTGGATACCCATTCAGTCAAGGGAACTGGGTAGATAAATCCAACATTAAGCAATTTTTCTACCTCTGCCTTAATAGCAGGGGCCTTCCTAGGATTGACAACTCGAAGTCATTGTCGAATAGGTTTAGCATCCATGTAGGTTTTAATCTCATGTTCAAAAATTCGAGGGTCGATTCCTGGCATCTCTTCATATGACCAAGCCAATACGTTGCAGAATTGTTTGAAGAGCTCGGTGTAGATCATAATTTCTTCCAGCGAACAATATGCGTTGATGTATACATTTTCAATCTTTCCAGGAATAAAAGAGATATCGATCGTGATGGTAGGATATATACTCGCCATGTTTCCTTCGGCATAAATGGTGTGCATATCAAGTGGAACTACTACATGATTGACTATCTTGATCAAGGTAGATCTAAAATCACTTTATTTGATTCAGGCAAGTTTTGGGAGAAAATAAGAGCGATGGTGCATATCATTCCATGGCCTGTCAGAACCATTCATGGCCTCTATGATAGCTTCATCCAAAGGTAAAGTCTCATTGAGGCAGTAACATGAACAAGACGATGAAGTGGCCCACACAGGCTCTAGAACAAGATCATCCTCATCTGTTTGTGAGGTAATAGGATCTGGATCGGTGGAAGACTCAAGAACATCATGATAGGAAAATTTGTTTTCGATAGTGGCATGGCCATTCTAGTATGTGACTGACCCTCACAAGACACAGTCAAGGAAGGTAGGGTCCAAGGATCGTTGAATACAAAGTGTGGAAAGGAATGGACCTCTTTGACAAAGTAGACCTACTGGACATGGTGTATATATGATGAACCGATTCCATGAAGTTGAAGGTACCCATAAGGGATGAATACATTTTGACACTGATATTCTCATTTGCTGACTGATAATTGTTGATCACGAGTATCGATGGTCCAACAGATGCATTGGGGCTAGCGTACGCAAAAGAAAACTGGTCAATCATCGCTATCTTCCCATCATGAGGAAAGTAAAGAGTGCAGAAGACAGACGATACAATTGCATTCATAGAATAAGTCCAATTTAATCCTAGTAACAAGTTATAGTTGAGGGGTGCATCAACCACCTCAACATCTATTTCTATCGTCTTCTCACCTAACTGGACCGAGAAGGCAGGAAGAATACCATGAGGGCAGAAGGAATGACCATCAAAAGCAGTCAACATGGTCAGAGACTGAGAAAGGGTCAGAGAGTCGAGGGCTTTCCAATAGACCAGGGACATCACACATGTTGCAGTGCCTTCATCAACAATAATACGTTTGATGGTATAATTTGAGTAACCGACGTGGATTTGGAATGCCACATGGTAAGGCAAGCGAGGCTTCACATCTGTGACTTCAAACTTGATAACTTTAGAGCCACAAGTATTTAGAGATCCTAACGTAGATAGAAAGGCATTCCTTTGTGAAAGAAACGTCTGGAGTACCTACAGAGTCGACATCGCACAAGGGGTTTGACCCAAGTCCTCAACAATAAAGTAATTTTGGGCGTCTCTAGAATTAGAATTGTGGGTAGTGTGCTTGAGTACTCCTTTTGGAATATGAGGCGGGGGCTTTGTTTTTTTGATCTGTAAGGGTGTCTCTCGAGGACGGGAAGACTCTAGACCAGGTACAATCTATGGAGAACTGTAATCGTGAGACCGAGTGGCTACATTAACCTCAGATTTAACCATATTGATGAATAAACTATCACCATATTGTGTCGGTGGGTTTTAACTCCCACTCACTGCATTTTCATAATTTGAGGAGCTTGAGGCCATGTGTTTATTATGTGGAAAAGGATTAGTCAGCACATTGGGTGGTAGAGATAAAAGCCTCGCAACTTCTGCAAGTTTGGGGCATAAGTGGGTAAGGTGATCATTTGTACAAATATTGCAAGGAAACTTCACCATCCGCCTTTCTTTCTTTCCCTCACTAGAATTATTATTTGACTTCTCATTATTACCATTGTCCTTGGGTTTATTATTATTCTTCTGACCCCTACGATTATTACTACGTCCTTTATTTTTATTCCCTCTTGGTTGTTGGTTACCATTTAGGTTGGTCGATGATTGCACATAATGTACATCCACCGATTGAGTGGGAGTGGAGGACACAAACAAAGCTGGCCCTCCTACAGAATGGTTTAGAGACAACTCTTTCAAATGGCTTGTCATCGAGTCTACAAATTTCACATTGGCAGAGCCCACAATACCATCGGCATGAGGCCCGAGATTTTGTCTAGGGTCATAGTTTGACCTCAGTGTGTCTGGAAGAATCTCATATAACATCCCAGATTGAGCATATATAAGATCTGACTGTTGGGCTTTAAAAATCGCTTCTTCCTCAGATGTAACTCTGGATGTAGAAACATCCTTCGAAATATAAGGTTGTAGATACTTAAGGAACCACTCTAGTAGGAATTTCGAGGGTATGAAGGTCTTGATCAACCTCTTCTATCTACGCCATTCCTGGATGTGATCCAAAATATGGGTGGCTTTGTCCTGACGTAAGGTCGACAACAGTTCTAAGCCAACATTGTAATGAACCAACAATTGGAAGTGGTTGAGGAAGACTAAAACCATCTGATTAAAGGTTCTTTATGTCCCCCTTGGTAGCTCGATATACCATTTTGAGGTGACCCCAGTGAGGGTGCGTTGAAACAATATTAACCGAATAGAATCACTGTTAAGGGAATTTGAAGAGAACCAAAGGTGAAAAGTAGTGATGTGATCACCAGGATCCTCACCATTTTTGCCATCAAATTTTGGAATATCTGAAGGAAGGTTGGTGGGTACGGGGGGCCATGTCGGATCATGATACACAATATCATTCATTAACTTAGATAAGTCCGAAATATTGATCATGGACTGAAAGGGAGACGGGGTTGCGGCATCTGGCCCTAAGCTCCTTGGAAAGATTGTTGTTGGGGAATTACAACCCATCCAAGGTTATGGTAAGCACCATGGCCCTGTCTGGGATTGTAAGACCCTCCTCTGAACTGATTTATGAGGGTTTGTTTGGGCACCATTCCAGTAGGAATGTTCTAATGAGGGTTGTAAAAAAGTCCCCCAGATGGAGTGGATCCAGGTTGGGGGTTTCCCAAGGTATGAAATTGACCTCCTCAGGGTGTGAATCTGGAGGATAAAGGTGGATTTGTCATGCCAAACGTGTTGGTCGAAATCGGTATAGAGGAGGTGGGTGTAAAGGACGTACCATAAGCAGTAGCTTGTCCATCGGGTTGGTTACTCCATCCAAAAGCATTAGGACCAGGATTAGACCTGGGGTCAATAGGAGGAAGACCTCCAACTGTAGGAGTCGTTTTTGGGACATGGGCACCACCAAACGAGAATGGAGTATGTGGAGGAGTCATGCCCCCAAGTCCAATACTAGTATTCTGACTAGACGTTGGGATGGAGGATGAAAATTGTGATGTGAAATTTGGCATAGCATGAGAAAAAGGACTAGAGGCCATAGGGATGGATTGAATATTATAGCTCGGTGAGTGACAAAGGGACCCAAAAAGGTTTGTGGCTATAAGTTGAATATTCACTATAGGATGAACATGGGTGATGATAGGCACCTACAACCATTGTGATTGAAGGTGTCGAAGGGGTATCATTAAATATAGCAGGTGTGGGAGTCGAAGGACTCTCGAAGGAATCCTAACATCTTTCTAAATCGATTCAGTACTCATCCTTGTATGATCACAATTATGATAAGTGGAGGTGTGTGTACCACATTTGATAACTTTACGTGTTTTGGAAGGCAAAGACTGAAAATGTGGTGGTAACTATAACAAGTGTCGAGACATATGGGGAAGATGGTCTGGCTACACGATGAATCAAGACTCAAGATATAAAAAACAAATCCTAAAGACAACTAGTAATCAAAGAGCACACAAAATTAAAATAAACAAAAGGCCAATATGCACACAAAGATGATAAAGTGGCTGAAAGGGGCCTCCTTACCTAAAGTAGGTATGCCTCAAGTCCCGAGACTCCCTGCAAAAGATCAGAGGTATTAGAATCAATTATAAGGGCCCTCGTGGGCTTAACAACCAGTCTATCAGATCCCCCCGGAGAGGTAATCCTTCATAATTGTTGCATATTGTCTGACCCTTATCTGACCCAGGGTACCTGTCGAATAACCCCTGCAAGTAACCTATGTGGTACCTATGTCGAACAACTAAGAAACCACGATATAATCGATGCGCAGGAAAAAAATCGTAAGTCAGGTCTACCGTATGGGAAGGGTAACAAAGCCTAAATCCTCGAAAGCACCTCTTATCATAGAGTTAAAGGTACTATCAAGATTCCCATATACGAATATATCCCCATAAATATATATGAAGCTAAGAAGGTATTAGGGGGATACCCCTCAACCAACCTCACGTGACCTCGTGCTTAACTCCGGTGTAAGTGGAGCCTCCTGACATCACCAATTATACAATGGATTTCATCACTCCCTTAGTCAGACACATATGTTGATTTAATAGCCTTTGAGAAGTTTACTCACAAAATCCTATTCCAAGGCTCTAAATCCTAAGCTAGTTTGTGCACCCTAGAAGATAAAATCGTTTCTAGTCAATTTTAAATTATCAGTGTTGCTTTTAGTGGCCTTGCTTATTAAAAAAAGGTGCAGTCATGAAACTAATGATTTTATGACTCAGCAAGTAAAATAATTGAATATGAATAAAATGCAAAGTCCTAAATTCAATTCCCAATAAATGATAAGCTTTTCAAAATGCAATTTTCAATTTAGTTATGCAATTCCAAATAAGATGCAATCTTTCTACACATGTGCTAAGATCAATGATAAGAACCCAAAATATCAAATGCCAACAATGCAAACAACAACTTGATATAAAGATTCTATTATATGTAAACAAAGACAAACCAAGTAGGATATCAAGAAGCAGACACCCAACACAAGATGCAAGGACAATCAATGAAAAGGATGATGAGAAAGGCATCGCCCAAAAATTCAACCAAAGAAAGGTTTCCTATCATTCCACAGACACTTAAAAGTCATAAAAGAGACCCAAGAAGACTCAATAACCATCAAAACTTTCCCAACAAACATCAAACCTAGAAACCAAGAAAAAAAGGATGATGTATGCGACTGTTCAGGAGAAACCACATATATACGCCTCTTGAAGAAGGACAACATGCGTATGTACATGACTGTCAGGTAAAAACCCACGTATATGTGTTAAAACACTGCTAGTCTAAGGAGAAGACTAAGAAACTTAGACTCAAAATGAACAGAGGTTGTCAAGCAGTTAGATGACAAGAAACTCAATATAAACGAGAGAAATCAAGGAGAAAAACACTCCAAACCCTGAAAATAAGATTCTATCCCTAGTATGGTCGCCAATTCTGTTACGAGGAAAATCTCTCTATGGCTAGGGGTAAACCACAACAGATGGAAATGACTGCATAAATCAACTCTAATCTCATATACTAATAAAATATGCTAACGAGAAAAGATAAAGAGCCTACCTCGTCCAGGCGTTCGATGAATTCCATCGTTGAGCACTTGACTCAAAGTAATACACCTGCAACTTTTCCTCAACAACTAAGAAACACAAGCATGTGGTGATAATATATAGAGTTAGCACATTCAATAGAATAATCCATCAACATTCATAACAAATATTCCCATGGAATAACAATTCAAATATTTGCAAGATATTAATTGGACAAGAAAAGAGTATTTCTATTAAAATGTAATCAACAAAAGTGAATGGATTACAAACTTTCATGTCGACACGTTTTGGAAATGAGAAACTAAGTCCCTTCCAGCTAGGCCTCCACCACTTCAATCCTCCACCAAAGGCAAGCTTATATAAGAGAGACAATGAGGTTCTCAATCAAGTAGGAAAGATATTGGGGGTTGAACAATGTGTTCATACTTAAAAGGATAAAGGGATGCAGACTCAATATGAAGTAAACAATTTCTCCAGAGTAACTTTGCTCTCAAAGTTGAATTCTTATCCTCTTTTCCATAGCTTGGATATGGCCCATTTATATCCCTCAAGTGGATTTTAAGGGTTGAGTCGAAATGTTTCTAGTATATGGAATGTCAAGGATCATGGATCTCGTGATGTGACATGGAAACCTGACACCATTTTTTTAATTTTGGGCACAAAACCCGATGTACACAGGACGTAGTGGTGCAACCTGTGTATATTCATGTTGTATAATAGTTAGGGCGCATATATGTGGAAAAATATTGTTTTAATCTCTAGGATTTGCAAGAAGGGATTTCAAGTCTGCATAGGGAAATGGAAAAAGGCCTTTTGAGCAAATTTCCATAAGGTGAGGCAAATCTTGCTATAACAATGACCCAAATAACTATATTAATATGAAAGACTATGAAGATGATATGACATTGATATCATGGGTGAAATGATAGGGTTGTGCATTTACTTGTAAGACAAAACTCTAGACACCTATGCTTGATAACATCTTAAGGATTCCAAATCCACTCCATTGACTAGGAAACAAAAATTGATATTGCGATAAAGGAAAGTGGAGATGAGGAACAAAGAAATGAAGATGCCTATAACCCAGTAGCAACATTCCCCCCACATTTCCCATCCCTTGGAGAGACCTAGTAATATTCAACATTGCAAAATATATCACTTCAATATTAACATATAATTTAACAATGCTAGATTCAATAGAATTAAGACTAGAACATTGGTTAATTAATATAGTTTGATAATTAAAAAGTACAAAATATAAGAAATATTACAATAGTGATGATTATGAAACATCAACCAATAATTATGTCAAGAGTATGCAATGATATTCCAATCACATCAACCCCACTAATCATGAATTTTGTCAATCACCCTAGCATTTTATCGTGGGAAAATGGATGTAGATAAATATTGGTTAACTTATGAAATAACTTGGGTAGATAAAGGAATTCCATATGAATCAAACAATTAGTAGAGTTGAATGTGACAATGCACTGGCATGGATTGGATTGGTATACAAATTTTAAGTGTTCCAAATCAATAGTGGGAACAACTCCTTCACTCCAAGGAGTGAAACATGCATTTGAGGTAGAATTTTTTATACCATAATATAAAAAGTATTTAAATTAAAATAAATCAAACAAAAATGATGAGAATCAATTTAATATTATGCTTAATAATTTATAGACAATTTACATAATCTCTCCTTTTAAATTGTTGATTTACAACATAGGGTATGGTTTAGTGCCAATTTATAAGACAAATTGAAACAAACTTTATTGCTCCATAAATTGGAACATTATAAGGATGCTTTAACATGGAATTAAGGATAGAAGCTACATGGAATTTTATGAAAGCTTCTTTTCGTATACATAACATTGCCTTCCCCTTTAGAAAAGCTTAATGGAAAAACTTTATCTCTTGTTTTGGTTTGTAATGCCTTCTCATGATTCTCTATTCTTGAAGTTGTGATGGTTGACAATACAAGATGATATGATCTTCGAAATGTTGAGCAGAATTGTTGAATTGTGAAAGGGTATAACCACCCTAATTTGATCCCTTGTGGAATAGTGTACTTACAGAGATCCCAAGATGAACTTTTATTTTGAGACTCAACTGTATTGGCATTCAAATATTCTTTGGATTATAGATCAATTTTTTTTTTCCAGAACATTGTGGATATACCGATTAGTTAAAGTAACAACTCTTATGATTGGGATGTTGATAAATTGTCCTTGTAACATGATCTTTCATTATCATACTTGTAGTGTTTTTCATACCCTTGTGTCACTATGTTGATCACTAGATTTTTATTAGTAACGACACTTGGATTTTCCATCATTTGTACTTCGACATCTAAAGATATCTTTACTTCAACTGGATTTACATCTTTCTGAGTTGTGATGTTGATTGGATATGTATTGGTTCCTTTCTCCATGACTCGGATTTTTAAATCTGAAGACTTCTCTAGTTTCATAGGCTCAATGAATATTTCTTTATTAATTGATTCTTCTTTCTTGGTAAGTTGCTCTAACTTATTTAGTAGTGAGTTCGTATCATTGTTTATCTTCTTAATTTATGTAAGTAATATTTGTTTATGATCTCTTACACATAAAAGTTCTTCATTATTTTTTGAACTGTTGACTTTATTTATAATGCCTTGATTCTATGGCTTCTCATCCTTTAACCTTTTGATTTTTTGAAGCAACCTTTGATTAAGGTTCCTTAGGTGAGCATTTTCTTCATCTTTCTTTGATAAACTCTTGTTGAGTTTCTCCTTGAGATATTGATTTTCTTGTTCTAGCTTCCGATTGCATTGCTTCGTATCCTCCTGTTAGGAGATTTTAATGCTAGAAATGAAACCAATCAAGCTATTATTTTAAGTAATGACTCCAACCCTAATCCTATTTGGCTAGATGAGGACCTTGTTTTAGCTAACAGCTACAAAAGAAACTCTGAAGACTTGATTGAAAATTTGTTTGGGGTTAATCAAGCTCTGTAGTTCTCAAGATTTAATAATTTGCAATGGTCTAAGGAAGTGACCAAATTATAACAAGATGACTTGTATCCATGGGATGGGTAGTAGTGTTTTTTATTATGTAATATCAAATATTTCCATATACAACTAAATAGTAAACTTTGGTCTTTTAGATGACCATGAACTTAAATCTGATCATATACCTCTAACCATAACTCTTAACTTTTCCATGCACAAAAGATCCAATGAAGAGCACTCTGACAACCAAAGGCACTTACTTTTTGAAAAATAGAAATTCAATCTTTTCTTAAAAGACTTAGGTAATTATTTAAAAGTCATATCGTATGAGAACAATATTGAAGTTGACTATTAGAATTTTACAACAATCCTCTTTACTTCCATTAACAAATTCTCTATTGAGGTTCTACGTAAAAAGAAAAATAGTACAACTAACCCATGGTACAATAATGAATGTAAAATTACTAGAAAAGTCAAGGGATTCTTCCAATGCATATTTAAAATTCGATAAGAAAAATAGATTCAAAACCTTAATTAAATGGAAAAAAAAAAGACTATATAAATAGAAAGTAAGAGAATATTTTTCACCTATTTAAGATAGATCCTAAGAAATACGAAGGAAAATTCTAACTCGTAAACTAAATAAAATAATAATATTCCCTTTTAGGACTGGAATTTCTATGTTGAAAATTTGTACGAATCCCATAATGTCATGGACGACATGCCAAATAGCTCTACAAAGAATGAAGCATTTTCTATAGAAGAGATTAAATTTTGGGCTAAGCGGCTCTCAAAAGGAAAATATAAGGACCTTGATGGTTACCAAGCTGAAATATTTAAAATTGGAGGACCTATCCTCATCCCTCACATACATAAGCTCTTCAATTTAGTTATCCAACAAGGCTTCCCAAAACCTTGGACTCAAAGCCTCATTGTACCTATTTTTAAAAGTGGGAATAAAAACAATCCCTCTGATTATAGGTCCATTATGATTATCCCAATTTTAGCTAAGCTATACGAAAGCATTTTGGAAAATAAGATCGGTACATGGCTAGAAATCCATGGAAAAAGAGTTGGAGGCTAGGCTTGTTACAAGGGAAAAACTCTCTATGGCCAAGGGTAAACCACAACAGACAGATATGACTGCAGAAATCAACTCAATTCCAACATATGATATATAAACTAATGTGAAATACAAGTAAGAGGCCTACCTCGATCCAACGTTTGATGATGTTCCACCGTTGAGCACTTTGACCCAAATCTTTATACCTGCAAGAAGTTATTGACAAACAAGAAAATCAAGTATATAGTGATGATTTAAAAGGGGTTAGCACATCAGATAGAATAATCCATTAATAGACATTACAAACATGCCCATGGATAATAATCATATATTTGCAAGACACCAATAGGATGGGAAAGGAGTATTTCTATTAATAATTGATCAGCAGAAGTGCCAACATTACAGACTTCCATGTTGGCATGGTTTGAAACCAAGAAACCAAGTTCCTTCCAATTGGGTCTCCACCACTTCAATCCTCCACCAAAGGCAAGCTCATGAGAAAGAGGCAAAGAGGTCCTCTCAAAAATAAGGGAAGAGCTTGGGGGATGAACATTGTGTTCAGACTTGAGGGACAAAGGGATGCAGACTCAATATGAAGTAATTTCTCCAGAGTAACTTTGCTCTCAAAGTTGAATGCTTTCTCCTATTTTTCCATAGTTCAAAATTATGCTCTTATAGCCTCCAGAATGCAACTGAAGGGCCGAGTCGAAATGTTTCCAGTATATGGAAGGCCAAGGATCAGAGATCTTCTGTCATGACATGGAAACCCGACCTACAAATCCCGATATACACGAGTTGCAGTAGAGCATCAAGTGTATACACATATTGTATAACTGATAGGGAGTGTATATGTGGAAAAATGTATGTTTTAGCTCTGGATTCATCAAAAACGGGATGATAAGTCTACATAGGGAAATGGAAAAAGGCCCTCTGTGCAAGATAGCAATGGTGAGGCAAATCTTTCTATAACAAATACCCCCTAATGTGTGAGATCAAAGGAGTATCTACGATAGCCGAAATACATTATAAATAACCCAGAAGTGGAGTGGTAGAGAACCAACTGGATGAACTCAATTTCTCATTACATTATGTACTGAATTTGCATGCATGGCTGCTAAGAATACAATGCAGATCCATGTGGAAAATATACCAAACAAGTGTTCATGGCCATGAATAGGAAAATATAAATGTGGTTATATGCCAAAAACTATCATAGTCACGAACAAGGCCCAGTGAAACCAGTCTCAAAAATCAATCTGAAGATATATGTATACCATGGAGTACAATATGATCTCCCATGATCACTGAAGTCAAATAGGTACTGGTCCAATGAAATGGAAGAAACAACTCAAGAAAGTTGCGGCCACATAGTGATGTCTTCAAGTCTTCTACATTATACGCCAATGGTGCAAGTCTACATCATGTGAATAAATAAGTTGAGGTCGAACATGATGAGACATCGTTTGATTACTGGTCATTGAAGTATATCGTTAACAAACGCAAGACATCCTACCAATAATGAAAGTAGGTATCAAGGCACCGAGTACATATCTACAAATGTGAATAAAGGAGTTGGTGTCAAACACTTGAGAGATCCATTGATCTGGAGACATTGATGTATTCCCATCTGTCAATGGTGAGAGAACTTGCCACTAATGACTGCAAGCCTCAAGGTACTCATAAAACTCTAGGTCTCGTATCCAAAATAAATGAGCTAAAGTCGATGGAAAGAGACCCGTAATAAAGGAGATCATTGAGGCATCTCTCATAAGTCAGCACGAGGAACAAAGCAAGAGCTTCACGATTTGGTGGAGATCGGACAAAGAACATGTTCACGAACCAACAACCCTGTGCATCTTTCGTGTGTGCCAAATGCAAGCGGGACACAAAAAGGACCCTCTAAATAGCAGCCAATGATGAAAAATTGTTGACAAAGGTGAGGAAACCACCAATAAGGCTAATGGAATCCAAGACACTGCACGTATCCCAAAGTGTGAATAGATGTCTTGTCATCGAACATAAGGGAAACTACCGAGTCAATTATCAATGATGAAATGTTGATTGTTGGGTTCAAGGTGACCTACCAATGATGAAAGTAGGGCCATGGTGCATGATAAGACCAAAGTATCATGTGATTCTGAGACAAACTGAGGGTATGGCCAACATGCAAAGTCAAGATTTCTGAGGAGTGGACGACACAGATTGATAGACTTCCTTTGAACAAGAGAATGATACATATGGTGGAATCCAACGGCATGGATTCAATGAAGTGACAATTAGATGCAGGAGGCATCAATAACGTTCTCTATAGGGACTGGAAGAGTAACCAGTCGGTAGAGAAAAATCTGTAGAGAGATCAGCTTCCTAAGGCCATGCTAAACCCAAAATTATGATGACACAAGAACTCAATAACTTTGTGCTATGTTCAAAGGTGACATGGTTGCTTCCAATTACAATATAGCATTCCCTTCCCACTTGTCTTTTTTTGTTTTTTCATAACAAATGAATGCTATGATACAGAGGGAACGAGTGTCACAAGTAAGCAAAACTAGTTCCAGTAGTGGAACATACCTATGCTCAATGCAAGGAAATGCATGCGGGAGATGGACACTCAGGGTGATGTTCCCTCCAGGGTATAGGTGTCAAATTGTGAAGGATAAAAACAAGGCTCTGCTTGGTTGAGGATGCAAACTGCTTAGGCAATGGTTTATAGCGCAAAGCGAGAACTGGCTAAAGGCTCAATACAACAAGTGAGGGCATGAGATGAAATCACAACTTAATGCCAAAAAATGTCCTTTTTTATATCTTTTAGTCTACTTGGTGTGAAAAAGGGGTAAACTTGTGCCAAATAGATGTCTTTTCAAATCCAATTTACGAGTGTGAAAAAGACAAGTTCACTTGGCAATCTTTTCTATTTTTTATAGCGAGTCAGAAAAGAGCTTAACTAGGACTCATGATATTTCAAATCCAATTTTAACGAGTGGGAAAGGGACAAATCACTCGATGATATTTTCAGTTTTTAGACGAGTCGGAAAAGAGATTAACTAAGACTTGTTATTGGGAGTCTGTGGTTAATAAGGCCGTGTGTGCATTAATGATAAATGAGGCTCATTGTAAAGTCACGTATTGAATTATAATGGACTCCTGGTCCTAAGGAAAAAACTCGGCATGGGCACCAAATGACAAAGAGGTTCTAACTAGGGTACCCATGTTTGGTAAGTCTCTACCATTTATTAACGATGTTATTAATAGCAGATGGAGGTTTATGCGTCGTAATAAATGGGTTCATACTTAAGGCGAAAAAAGCGGTAGTCGAAGGATAATGCAAAAAAAATTCACGATGGAGTAGATACCTATCTTATATGCTAGGTTATGAATATAGCTGCCTGAGGAGATGAGCGTCCAACCATGACGTTGAAATCCGCAAGAAAATTGAGTCAAAACTACAAAAACCAGCTTAAAACCATTCTTGAATTAGTCCATTAGACAAAACAATAGCATAAAACTATATCAAGTGGGTAAAAAATGGCTTATAAATAGTAATAAAATCAAAATTTACTGTATCATTTTCATTTTTACCCAAATAGTGCAATTTGGACTAAAACACCTCCAGAATTCAAATGGCGATCGTGGGAGCAATAGGCAACAAAATCACACACCGTCTGGACCAGGTAACTCTTCATCCCATCCTCTTCAAATTCAGTGGTTTACAATTTTGAGTTAGGTTCTATTTTGTTGGTTTTTAAGGGCGCAAATTGGGTTTTTTGGTATACGCGGGTTTCTCTGAATAGGTCACGTATACGACTAGCTATACGCCCCTATGTGAACCACAGGGGGCATATATCAGGCCCTACCCATGACTGTTTGTAAATAAACTGTGTACACGTGCACAGATGGTAAAAAAAGATGTTTCTAACTAAAAAATGATTTGTTTTTTTGTAGGATGGTATTGGAATGGAGAGAGAGAGAGAGCATGAGGAAGTATATGCAGCAGTGGATCGAGATCCGGTGGCTCAAGAGGCTTTAAAAAGATGTGGTTTATACAAGTTTTGGGCTCTCAAAGGAATGAGGTCCCAAGTGAGGTTGTTGGAAATATTGGTGGGCTATTGGGATCCCGATAGTGAGAGCTTTATCCTTGATGGACAACCATTAAGGATCGAAGTAGAGGACATCTACTTCTTGACTGGACTTTCACGCCGAGGAGAGGTTGTGGACCTCAAGTCACATGGGGCAGGGAGTGGGATGAAGGTCGAAGAATACATCGAGGCCCACTATGTTGCAGGGACTCCCATGGTGGGAAGTCAAATCCCTATCCAGGCTATAGGTAACCTCAGCCTGAAGATTATTGTGCTCGTGCTTACTAGGATCATAGGATCGACCTCGTTGCATCAAGCATCGAGACCACTTATGTTTTATGCATTGGAGTGTGTGAGACCCACCGTCTACGATTGGTGTACCTCACTGTTGACTAACATGAAAGGCCAGTTGACAGAGTGCAAGCAGGGGGGGAAGCGAAACTTCAGGTTTGCCTCTATCCTTTGCAACTTCTTTTTGAGCGAGTCCTAGGTCTGGGACCTAGAGTGGAGATCATTCCTAGAGGACTACGTGATCTGGCTATAGCGCGATGGATCGAGGTCATGAGACGATAGGGGGGAGGTAGGGTGGTGACACCCTACAATGATGATTTTTTCTTCTGGTAGCAGAGACAAATCATATCTCTAGAAAACTATTCCTATGCGGGAATCGATTTTAGAGGAGATCCTGATATGTCGCTTCCACCAGGAGTCGCCTATGTCTCCATAGGTAAAAGTTTTTTATATATTTCATTTTTTTGTATTTTTGTATTGAAGAGAACAAAATTGTTTTTGGATGGTGTTTTAAATATTAACTCGATACTTGTGTGATTGTAGATGTGGGTCTGCAACAACCAAAGGGATTCCTACGACATAGGTGAAGGCACCGGGGAGATGAGGTAGTGAGAGGAGAAGTGGAGAGATTCCTACAGAATGTGCAGGGTAACCTGTCTCGTTTGACACAGAGGATTCCTATGGTTCAGGTGGATGATCTACCTGAATCCATGCAGCGGCAGGTTGTTGGTGTACCTAGAGCATGGGTACGACTCTTCCGGCATCTCGCAAACATCGTGGTTTTCTATCATGATACACATCCGGCGCCACAGGCGTAGATGTCATGGGACATGTATATCGGCTATATATGTATTTTGAGGGGTTTAGCCCCAATTTTGTAATATAAACACCATATTTTTTGGAAATATATAAAGAGGTATCTTCGTCTTTACTCATATCTTACAATGTGTATATTGATTTAATGGTCTTCTTTTCTTTATTAATGTGACAAATTCCAATCTAAAAAATAATTAGCGTAGGCATCAGATACATGATTAGAACTTATAGGAATGTGAAAGTATGTAATAAAATCAAATTGTCGTTCTAAAAGACGTACCCATAGGAATCGACAGAGTAACATCAGATCACACACATGGTAACGGTCGTTCAACTGACATACGACTAACTGAGAGTCCAGGTGAACATCTAGAGAGCGAATACCATGTGAGATAGCATTGCGCAAAAGTTCTATGACGACGCTATATTCAACCACATTTTTCATGGATGGCCCTAGGCATACGCCACCTGAAGACACCAGTAGACCCTCGGGTAAGTAAATCACCCAAGCGGAGGAAGCCAAGTTTCATGTATGATGACTGGCTTTGTCTGCGAATCCTAGGTAGACCGAAGACTTTATTGACATCTGCCAACCAAAAGGGAAAAATCAATAAGAAAGATGAAGACAAAAAGAAAAAAGATGTATATACACTAAATTTACATTATTATACAAAGGGTTTCTCCCAAGCCCAGGGCTCAAGCGTAATACTTTTTCAAGTAGAGCCCATTTCTGGGCTCGACCAATTTCTTCCCTTCATAATCTTCCAATTCGTAGGCTCCTTTTTCTAGAACATGTCGCACGATATAAGGACCATGCCACATGGGTTTAAACTTGCCTGCCCCTAGCGGTTCTTTGGCTTGGTCATACAAGAGGACCAAGTCACCCTCGGTATACAACCGGGGACATACAAACTTATCATATTGAACCTTGACACATTTTTTGTTTGCCTCGATAGTCGTAAAGGTGTCTCGACATTGCTCGTCAAGACTCTCTAGGTGCACCAGGCATAGCTCTAAATATGAAGTGTCAGGTAGGAGCTCGACTGCCAATTTGAGAGAAGGGATTTTTCATTCAACGGGAAGTATCGACTCCACACTATGCACTAATTGAAAAGGGGAAAAATCGGTGGCAGTCTTAACCGAGGTTCGGTATGCCCAAAGTGTGGGATACAACATGATGTGCCAATTGGAATTACTCCGACTGATAGTTTTTTGCAAGAAGGTCTTGAGAGACTTGTTGATGGCCTCTACTTTCCCATTTTCCTGGGGGTAATAAGGAGATGAGTGACCATGTTTAAACCCCATCTTAGATGTTATTTCTACCATCATTTCATTCTGAAAGTGACTGCCATGATTAGTGACAATCTCACTTGGGATACTGAACCGGGCGATAATTTGGTTGAACACAAAGAAGGTTGTATTCTTCCCATAGGATTTTACAGTAGGCATGGCTTCGACCCACTTGGTAAAGTAGTCGACAGCCATGATGATGTGTTGATGCCCCCCAGCTGAAGTTGGGTTGCAATCGACGAAATCTACCCCCCACTTGGTGAAGGGACCGACGGTAATGACTGGGTGAAGAGGGGTTGGGTGCGAGTGCATTTTCTGAGTGAACACCTGGTAGAGGTGACACTTATTAATCACTTCAATGCAATCTTTAAATATGGTGGGCTAGAAGTAACCGGCTCGCATGACTTTTTGGGTTGTTGCAAGCTTGGATAGGTGACCACCAAAAGCCCCTTTGTGGCAGTCGTTTAGGACTAACTCGGCTTCCTCGTGAGTTAATAAATGATGTAATATACTATCTATTCCTCGACGATACAAAGTGTCGTAGATGATGGTATAATTTTTGGCTTGGTATCTAACTCGTTGTCAATCATATCGCGAGAGATGTTGAGCGAACTTCAAGGTTTGAAGATATAAAGCAATGTCTCCATACCAGGGGTCAGACGACGAGACAAGGAAAATGTGTTCATCTACAAATGAATCGACATGGATAACATCCTCGTCTAATAATGAGAAATCATATATTAACTCTGCAAAAACTAGTGACTTCTTGGACTTGGCTGAAGAAAAGTCAAGATCAAATTCTTGTAAGATGACAATCCATTTATCATATTTCCTGCCTATGATACACCTAGTGAGGACGTATTGAAATGGATTAACATCAGCGACTACAGTAGTTTTTCAAAGCAATATATAGTGTCATAAACATTGGACTACGTGAATGGAAGCCAAAGATAGCTTTTCGACGTGATAGTAATTAAGCTCAAGACCGACTAAATTTCGACTGAGATAGTAGATGAAGTGCTCATGGAGCTCATCATCCTCCTGAACTAGAACCATACCAATCATCTCTTCAGATGTGGAAATATATAACAAGTAATCTCTACTATAATCAGGAGATTTCGACAAAGGAGCTGATACCAAGGCTTTCTTTAAGGCGTCGAAAGACTCATGGGATCGCTCATCCCAGATAAAAGGGGTGTCTTTCTTTAGTAGGTGCATGAAACCCTTAGTGATATTGACATAATTCATTATAAACCGATGCAGAAAGTTAGCTTTCCCCTGTAAACCTTGAATTTGTCTAATCATGCGTGGGGGAGGCAATTGAAGTATTGCCTCAACCTTAAGAGGATCTACCATGATCCTAGTCTCGGAAACTAAAAATCCTAAGAGATGGCTAGACCTAACGCAAAAGATGCATTTGTGAGGGTTTAAACGGATTCTATAGTAATGACATCTTTCAAAAACCAGTCAAAGGTGTGTGACATGATCCACTCTCTTGCGAGAGTGAGCAACAAGATCATCGAGGTAAGCTTCGACTATATGCTTGAGATAGTGAAAAGAGAAAGTCAACCGGGAAAACCTTTCTTATATTCATTATATCCAATTTCACCATTCACTATACAATATATATACAATGTTTTTAGGTATTTCGTAGATACCAAAACCCTAATCCCTTAATCCATGATTAATTTACAAAACCGCTAAAAATAGCAAAAAACGCCCAAAAAAATTAATTTTGAGGGATCGTCAGACGCAGTTGTCATATCTGACGCGCCCACACACACACACATGCAAAGAATATAACACATACCCAACATTCTCCCACTTGTTGTTTTCTTTGCATCCAGGGGTCCAGGGGATTATATAGTCAACAATCTAGGGCAGCAATGCCCATTGTTACTCTACACCAGAAGAAC
>ML777797.1:511558-543290 GCA_009831015.1 Picea engelmannii
TCAACCATGTCTCTCACAAAGTGATACTGAACATCAATATGCTTTGTCTTCGAATGATAAGTTGGGTTCTTTGCCAAGAAGATTGCACTCTGACTGTCACAATCTAATCTCACTGCTTGTTGTACCAACCCAATACCTGAACAAAATCTTTGTAACCATATTGCTTCCTTGCTTGCATGAGTGGCTGCCATGTATTTAGCTTCTGTAGTTGAGAGTGCCACTACAGCCTGTCTTTTTCACATCCAACTGATTGCTCCTCCAAATAGGTTAAACACATACCCACTTGTAGATCTTCTACGATCTAGATCTCCAGCCCAGTCTGCATCAACAAATCCATGTATGTCCACCACTCTGTCCAATGCCGGTCTTCCTTGGTATCACAATCCATAACTGGTGATGCCACGAAGATACCTGAAGACCCTCTTTACTGATGTCCAATGCTCCTTCCCTGGTTTTGACATATACCTACTCAAAACTCTCACTGCATGTGCACTGTTCGGTCTAGTACAAACCATTGCATACATCAATCTTCCAACTGCACTAGCATACAGAACATGGGACATGTCCTCTTCTTCTTCCCGTGTCTTGGGACACTGATCTGCAGATAACCTTACACCTATGGGAATAGGAACCTTGACCGGTTTACTTCCATGCATATTAAACCTCTACAATATCGTCTCAACATATTTTCTCTGATTCAACCAGAGTTTCCTATTTGCACGATCTCTTTTAATCTCCATTCCCAGAATGAAGTTAGCAGCACCTAGATCCTTCATGTCAAATTTGGAGGATAGCTGCGATTTCACCTCCTTGATAACATCCATGTTATTTCCTACCAACAACATGTCATCAACATATAACACTACATAAATGAAGTGATTACCAACCTTCTTGGAATATACACAGTGATTAGCCCTACTTCTTACAAATCTCAATCCAAGGATGTATGTGTCAAAATTTTGGTACCACATCCTAGGTGATTGCTTCAGGCCATATAGTGACTTCTTTAGCTTACAGACCAGCTCTTTCTTTCCCTTCACTGCAAATCCTTCTGGCTGCTTCATGTAGATTTCTTCTTCCAGATCCCCATGTAGGAATGTTGTCTTGACATCCATCTATTCCCCTTCAAGATCAAAAGCAACAACAATAGATAAAAAAAATCTAATAGAAGTTAACTTAGCAACAGGAGAAAAAATCTCACCAAAGTCAATTCCCTCTACCTGGGAATAACCTTTTGATACTAACCGAGCTTTGTATTTCTCCACTTTACCTTGTGCATTAAACTTCTTCTTAAACAACCATTTTCTACCAACATATTTTCTTCCAGCTGGCAGCTCAACTATATCCCATGCCTCATTCTTATCCAAGGCATCCATTTCTTCGACCATGGTCTTCTTCCAAAGTTTATTATCCTCTAAATTCACTACTTCCCTAACAGTTTCGGGATCATCATCAGTAATAGATAAAGCAAAATTTGAATGGAAATCAGGTGGACTATACCTTTCTAGTTGCCTTTTATCTCTCACTCATCTCCTCAATACTGGGGTATGAGGTTCTTCTGCTTCCTCTTCTTCAGATGATTCATATTTTGCATCATCCAACTCAAGATCTATTTTATCAGGTTCATCTTACATTGGTAGGAATTCTTGTTTGGACACATCTTTTACCTATCTGAACAAAACATCTCGACTGTAAACAGTCTTCTTGGTTTCTGGGTTCCAAAGTTTATAACCTTTCACACCATCTTTATAACCAATAAAGATACACTTTTCATCCTTTTTATCCATCTTACTCCTATTTTCCTTTGGAACACGTACATAAGCATCACAACCAAACACTCTAAGATGTTGAAGAGAGGGTTTCTTTCCATACCATACCTCGTGTGGAGTTTAATCGTCCAACGCTGATGAAGGCGATCGATTGACCAGGTAACATTTTGTACCCATTGCCTCTGCCCAGAATTCTTGTCCTAACCCGGCACCACTGAGCATGCTCCTTTCTTTTTCCATTTGTGTTCTATTCATCCTTTCTGCAACTCCATTCTGCTGAGGAGTGTATGGAGTAGTCTTCTGCCTTGCTATACCACACTTCTTACAAAATTCTTCGAATTCATTTTCGTAGAATTCTCCACCATTATCTGTTCTCAATACCTTTATTTTCTTCTCTATCTGATTTTCTACCAGAGACTTAAAATCTTTAAATTTATCAAATACCTCAGATTTATTTCTAAGAAAATAAATCCATGTGTTCCTTGAAAAATCATCTATGAATGAAACATAATACACAGATTTACCTAGGGATGGAACAAGAACAGGTCCAAACACATCACTGTGTATCAACTCTAAGATCCCCTTTTCTCTTGTATCACCAGATGGGAATCTTACTCGATTATGTTTACCATATATGCAATGTTCACAGAAATCAAAATCCAGAGTGCAATTAGACATACCTTCAACCATACCTTTATCGTGTAGTGTTCAAAGGCCCTTTTCTCCAATATGTCCCAGTCTTTGATGCCACAACATGGTTTTCTTTTCAGGGACGATATTGGTCTTATATTCTTTATTTGTCTACTCAAGGACAACATAACTATTACACCCATTAGTATAAGTGCTTCCCAACAACTTGTACAGAGTCCCACACCGAACTCCCCTCATCAACACCATTGCTCCTCATACCATCTTGCAAGTGTTCTTTCCAAATACAGTATCCACTCCTGCATCATCCATATTGCTTACAAATATTAGGCTCTTGGCTAGTTTTGGAATGTGCAGAACCCCAGGGAGAGTTCTAATCCTTCCATCTTTTAGTAGCAACTTAACCCTTCCATGTCCCAAGATTTTTGTTGTCGATTCATCTCCTGGGAATACATCACCACCATCATATTTTTCATATTCAAAGAACCACTCCCTATGAGGAGTCATATGGTATGACGCACCTGAGTCGATCAACCATACATCATGTTTTGCATGTGTACTTGTAGATGCTAGGTAAACATCACATCCTTGTTCAGTGGAGGTTTTTTCCTCTGTGGAAGAGGTACTATCAGATCCCTTTGGTTTTTCAACCTTCTTAGACTTGCAATCTTTCTTATAATGCTCTGTTTTACCACACTTCCATCATTTCCTCAAAGATTTTCCTGGAGACTTAGATCTACCTGTAGATTTAGATCTCCACCCCGAAGGCTTACCAGGGTTCCTTTCTTGTGTACGCCCTCTTACAAATACAGCATTTGTGATGTGACCATCCATGTTTTTTTGCCTCATCTCTTCAGATAACAAGGATGCAACTACATCCTCATACTTCAATGTAGATTGAGTGGTACTACCTATTGCTACAACCAGATTATCCCAAGAGTTTGGTAAAGAACATAACAAAGTAATACACTTATCTTCTTCTGCAATCGTAATATTAACAGAGCCAAGTTGACTTACCAGAGTATTAAAGGCATTTAGATGTTTTGTCATAGAATCTCCCTCTTCCATCCTAAGATGATACAACTTCTTTCGAAGAAACAACTTGTTTACCAGGGACTTTGATTGATACAAATTCCCCAACTTATCCCATATTTCCTTGGTTGTAGATTCTCTCGAGACATTTAACAACACTGAATCTACCAAGAAGAGTCGAATAGTACTCCTTGCTCTTCTGTCCAACTTCTCCCAATCTTCCTTCGACATACCAATAGGTGGTGTACTGGTAGTTTGTGTATTGGTAGGTTGTGTACCAGTAGCCTGTGTGCTAGTAGATGGTGTACTAGTAGTCTATGTACCAGGATCCACAATGATCCATTGTTCTTTGTCTACAAGAAGGTCCTCCATTTTCAGCTTCCATAGCTCAAAGTTTTTACCGTTGAACTTCTCTATCTCGATTCTAGAAGAACTTGACATTCCTCTTTCTACACTCAAATCACCACTGCAAAAGCTCCCACTAAACCCAGGTTTATCACAGACCCAAGATAAACTTGATCTATCAAGACCGAGCCAAACCCTCAACAACAAAGGCCTCCCTCTGAAGCCAAAAACGAGCTCTGATACCACATGTAAGTTTTAAACCTGTGAAGTAAAGCAATGCATATAGATTCTTAAGAAAAACAAAAATTAATCAATGGTTCATTCACATAGTACAGAGAGATTTATACCGGAAACCATCAACCGGGAAAACCTTTCTTATATTCATTATATCCAATTTCACCATTCACTATACAATATATATACAATGTTTTTAGGTATTCCGTAGATACCAAAACCCTAATCCATTAATTCGGGATTAATTTACAAAACCACTAAAAATAGCAAAATCCGCTAAAAATAGCAAAAATTGCCCAAAAAAAAATATTTGGGGGATCCTCAGATGCAGTTGTCATATCTGGCACGCCCACACACACACATGCAAAGAATATAACACATACCCAACAATTATGACACCGATATTCTCAGTTGTCGGCTGAGAATTGTCGATCACACAGATCGACGGTCCAACAAATGCGTTAGGACTAGAGTACGCAAAGGATAATTGGTTGATCGTCACAATATCCCCTTGATGAGGAAAACAAAGTACATAGAAAATGGATGATACGACAATGACCATAGCATAGGTCCAATTGCGACCTAGTAACAAGTTATAATCGAGAGGTGCATCAACTACCTCTACTTCCACCTCTACCGTCTTCCCACCTAATTGGACTGGAAAGGCAGGGAGAATACCATGAGGGCCGAAGGAATGATCGTCAAATGTAGTCAACATGTTCGAAAACTTGGAAAGGGTCAGAGAATCGATAGCTTTCCAACAGACTAGGGACATAACAAAAGTGGCAGAACCTTCACCAACGACCGCTCGTTTGATAGTATACTTGGAATAATCCACGTGGATTTGAATATCCAAATGGTAGGGTAAGCGAGGCTTCATGTCCATGACATCAAACTTGACGACTTTCGAGCCACTAGGCTCTAGAGCTCCTAAGGCAGAGAGTAAGGCATTCCTCTGTTAGGGACACGTCTGGAGTACCTCCAAAGCCGACATCGCGCAAGGGGTTTGGCCCAGATCTTCAACAAGAGAGTAGTTATGGGCGACCCTAGCATTAGGGTTGTGGGTAGAGCGCTTGAGTACTCCTTTCGAAATATGAGGCGGTGGCTCTGGTTTCTCGATCTGTAAGTTCGTCTCCAAGGGTGGAGAAGGAGCTTCTAGGCTGGTACTAGCTTTTGAAGAGCTATAATATCGAGAGCGGGTGGCTATATCAATTTTCGCGTCGACCATATTGATGAAAACATGATTGCCATCTTGCGACTGTGGGTTTTGACTTCCACAAGACGTGTTTCTGGTGCTCGAAGAACTCGAGGCTAAGTGTTGGTTGTATGGGAATGGATTCGTCAGCACAATGGACGATAGATTTAAAAGCCTCACATCCTCCGCAAGTTTGGGGCACAAGTGGGTAAGGTGGTCATCGGTACAAAGTTTACAAGGAAACTTCACCTTACGCTTCTCTTTCTTGCCCTCTCCAGCATTATCATTATGTTTCCCATCATTATCTTTGTCCTTGGGTTTATTATTATTATTCTTCCCACCCTTACGATTATTTCGACCTTTCCTTTTATTCCCATTTGGTTGCTGGTCACCATTTGGGTTTTTCGACGATTACACGAAATGTATATTCGCTGACTGGATGGGTTTCGAGGATCCAGACGAAGTTGGTGCTCCGGCAGACTTCGTTGCCGATTCTGTGTATTTTACATTGGCGGACCCTACAATTCCATCGGCATGAGGTCTGGGAGTTTGTCTAGGATCATGATTTGTTCGCGGTGCGTTGGAAGAAGGTGGGATAACATCCCAGACTGAGCCATGGATGATTTTAGGGGCTAAATTTCTCTCATGGGCTAATTTTCCATGGTTTTTCCAAAAATGAGATTCGCTATTTTAAAAATGATTCGCCTAAATTCTATAGGATAAAATTATTTTACCTTAAAAATCGCTGAAATTTTATAAAAGCTATATAAAATCCTTATAAATTTGAATATTTTTACAAAAATATCGCCAAACATTTATAGTTGGCATATGAAGGATTAGTAAAATTCGCCAAGGTTTCTACATTTTAAAATATATTTCCATCCTTAAAATCATCCCTGGACTGAGCATATATCAAATCAAATTGTTGGGCTCTAAGGATAGCTTTTTCCTCGCTGAAGAACCTGGAAGTAGCAACGTTCTTTGAAATAGGAGTGTGTAAAGACTTTAGGAACCATTCTAGAAGAAAGGTCGGGGGTATAGGAGTCTTAACCAACCGCCTTCGCCTACGCCATTCCTGGATATGGTCCAAGATGTGAGTGTCGGTACCCTGGCGTAAAGTTGACAAAAGTTCAAGGCCAACACCATAATGAATGGGGAGTTGAAAGTGATTGAGAAAGGCTAGCACCAACTGATGGAATGACCCATATGTCCCCCTAGGTAGCTCAATGTGCCATTGTGATTCCACTCCAATGAGAGTGCGCTGAAACAATCGTAACCTAATAGAATCATGGTTCAGAGAATTCGATGAGCACCAAAGGTGAAAAGTAGTGACGTGATCACCAGGGTCTTTGCCATTCTTTCCTTCAAACTTTGGAATGTCTGATGGAATTTTGGTAGGGACAGGGGGCCATGAGGGGTCATGACTCACCGGGTCATTCATTAGTTTAGATAAATCTGGCAGATTAAGTGTGTCTAGAAAGGGAATACAAGGCTGCAACACCTGACCCCATCCTCTCGTGAAAGATTGTGCGTTAGGAACTGCATTCCATCCAGGATTCTGGTGAGGACCAAAACCTTGTCCGGAATTATAAGAACCTCCTCCAGGCTAATTCGTAAAATATGGATTGGGCATCATTCCAACAGGAATGGTCTGATAAGGGTTATGAAAATTTCCCCCAGTTGGATTAGATCCAAGCTAGGGGTTATTAAAACTTCCCCCAACTAGATTAGATCCAGGTTGGGGAGTGCCCAAAGTGTAATACTGACCTCCTCTAGGTGGGAACCCAGAGGATTGAAGTGGATTCGTCATGCCAAAAGTATTGGTCGGAATTGACACCGAGGGGATATGGATATAAGGTGGAACTTATTCGCTAGCAGGGTTGTTCCATCCATCCGTAGAAGGATTAGACCCGGGGTTAAGAATAGGGACACTCCCTACATTAGGATTCACTTGGGGAATATGAGAACCACCAAATGGGAAAGGAGTGTAAGGAGGTGTAGTGCCCCCAAGTCCAAGGCTAGCGTTCTGTCCAGCAGCTGGGATGGCAGTTGAAAACTGCGAGGTGAAGTTAGGCATACCATAAGAAAATGGACTAGAAGCCATGGGGATGGTCTGAACATTGTAACTCGGCGAGTGGAAAAAACCCCCAAAAGGGTTTGAGGCAAGAGATGAAGCATTAACTACAGGCCGAGCCATAGTACCGATGTAATCCTTTGGTATTGCAACTATAGTGGTTGTAGGTGTCGAAGGAGTGCCATTAATTATAATGGGATTAGGAGTCGAAGAACTCCCATTGTTCTGAAGATTATATTTGGTACTCATCCTTGTGGGATCACAAGTCTGAAAAGTGGATGTGTGTGTACCACTACTGATAACTCTACGCCTTTTAGAAGGCAAGGACTCGAAAAATGGTGGTAACTGTAACAAC
Organism: Picea engelmannii; assembly: GCA_009831015.1. Classification (NCBI taxonomy): domain Eukaryota; kingdom Viridiplantae; phylum Streptophyta; class Pinopsida; order Pinales; family Pinaceae; genus Picea; species Picea engelmannii. Next base: position 519,211 of record ML777797.1, read on the forward strand.
TGATGGGACCTACGAGGAAGTTGGTCTGACTCCACGGTGACTTACGAATCTTCCACAAATAAAAATATATCCTATGGCCAACTAGTAGTCAAAGAGCATACCAAAAATTCAAACGACCAATATGCATGCAAACAGGCTAAAGTGGCTGAGTGGCCTCCCTCGCAAAAGAAGGTATGTCTCGTCCAAGAGGGACTTGAGACTCCCCGCTAAAGTTTGGAGGTAATAGAATCAGTTATAAGGGCCCTCGTGGGCTTAACAACCAGTTGGTCAGATCCCCCTGGAGAGGTAGTCCTCCATAAAGGTTGTGTGTTGTCCGACCCTTATCTAACTCAGGGTACAAGAAGAATAACCCCTACAAGTAACCTATGAGATACCTAAGTCAAGCAACTAATAAACCATTGTATAACCGATGCACAAGCGAGCAGTCGTAAGTCCGGATCACCGTATGGGCAGGGTAGCAAAGCCCGAAACCTTTTAAGCACCGCCTCTCACAGAGATATGGGAACTAGCAAGATCCCCAAATACGAATAAATCCATAGAAATATATCTGACACTAGGTGAGTATCTAGGGGTTATCCCTTCAACTAATGATCCAAAATGGATCTTGAAAGGCTCAAAAATCAAAGTTTTTGAATGATCAATAAAATGACATGATCCTACAGTTCTTGTCGCAAGATTTCTGGCGGCACAAACGGATTGTAAATCCAACATCGTATGCTAAAGTTATCACATTCGAAAGTTTTGAACAAACAAGGAAAACAAATTCAACTGGTCAAAAGACACGTGGCACCTCCTCGTAATGACACATGGAAATGGAATATGTTGACACATGACAGACCATGGATATGACACATGGTAGGTTCAGTTGTTGACTAGACAGATGAGGGTTCAGTTGTTGAATATACATATGAGTTGGAAGGTGATTGTATTGGTGACATGGTTGTACGAACCAATCATACAATGCCACGTGGCCCAACCCAATGTTGTCATGTGGCACCCTGATTAGGGAAATAAGGACTAGTTCAAAATTTAGTCTATTCATCCTCCATAGGATGAGAACTGAAACCTCAAAAGAGCAAGAATCTCACCCAAATTCACTAACCACCAAGTAAAGTCAACACTTGTTACAATTCTATGGAAAAATTACTATTTTTAAAATGGGTATGTTAAGGCATTAAAGGTGTTAACTAAGTTTTAAATGCCACGAATATTAAAACCCATATTTTATGGCATGTAAAAAAGGGTGCTAACCATATATTAAGTTGGCATTCATGTTTAGCCACTTAAAAAGGGCACTCTCCATAATTTTAGCCACGAATCATATATTATGTTGGCAAATGGGTGTTAAACCATATATTATATGGGTTGTAACCCATAGAAAATGGCGCCATATCTTTGAAGTGGGATATGATATATATTATATGGGTTTTAACCCATAGAAAATGGTGCCATATCTTTGAAGTGGATACAAAACTTAGGAAATGGGTTTTATTTAAAACCATATTCAATATTCTATGTCTTTTTAATGGGATTTAAACCCATATTTCATGCCACAAATTGGGTCTAGTTGGGATTTCTTTCGCTGGACCAGTTATTTTATAAACAAAAAAATTACCAATGAACCACAGGTCAAATTAATGTAAATTAAAGCAGAACAATGTTATTTATGCAGAGAAAACCAACGAACTAGGAGAACTTTGGAGACCATTTATGGGAGCTACACTCAGTCTTTTTCAGTACCGTCAGTTGTGTTGGATTTCTGAAGTTGAGAAGAACACAGTGAGACCAGTATGAGATCCATTTGATGTATGTTTTCTGTACTTTGAAAGCATTGAATAATTAATAAGGAAGCCTCTCCCACTAAGACAAAGGCCTGGAAACGTAGGCAATTTTGTGCTGAACTCCGTTATCACTTCTCTTGTTATGGTTTGCTGTTATTATTGCTTCAGTTCAGATCTGTATATATTCTTATGGCTGCTATGATTCTTCATTAAATCCTTCCTCTTTCATTCAGCTTCATAAATGGTTAATTAACACATGCAATTAATAACTCAACCACAGTCATTAAAAGATCTTTTCGGATCAAGTGGTATCAGAGCTAGTTGACGTTTGGATTTGAGTTTTGCATGTTAACCAAGGAAAAGCTACAACGTGGTGAAGGTGATCTTGTTAAAGAGAATCCATTAACTGGATTGAGAATGAGATTTTCTCACAATGAGAAGATGGCATTGGAAGAAGGGCTTTCTCAGGATGAGAAAGAGTTTCGAAAAAATTTCCTTGCTATGTCGGAGATGGTGAAAGTTTTGTATGAGGATTACTTGGAACGAAAAAGACCAAATATCGGTTAATCTTCAAAGGGAAAAAGTGAAGAGGAAGAGGATCCTCCTCAGATTCCTCCTTCACCTCCATCATCACCTCCTTCTTCTCCTTCTTCTTCAAGTTCAAGTTCTAAGTCTAATGCAAAGAAACATGTTCATAAACATAATAAGGAAATGTCATTATTAAAACTTGATGTTAAATTTGAGTTGCCCATATATGATGGTGAAGTAAATGCAGAGAAACTTGACAATTGGGTCAGGCAGATGGAGGTTTACTGCAGTGTGCAACAGATCAAGGATGAAGCCACACAAATCAAGTTGGCATCTTTGAGACTTGTAGGCACAACTCTCATCTAGTGGCAAAGCAAGTTGCAAAACAGAACGCAACAAGTGGGTAATGTATTTCCATCATGGCAAAGCTTCATTTATGCACTTAGGAAGCAATTCTATCCTTTAGGTTATAAAGAAAAAACATTAATTGAATGGCAAGCTTTAAAACTAAGAAAATGACAAACAATGAAAGAGTATACATATAGCTTTCGTAAAATGGCATTGATGTTAGATATCCCTTTACATACACAGGAAACCCTTATGAAGTATATAGGAGGTTTACCTACGCATATTAGAAACACTATATTCATGTTTTGACCCACTAACCTTGATGAGGTTTCTATTCAAGCGACATACATTGAAGAAGGGAAAGCAGGTGTATCAGGGGAATCATCTTCAAGGAAAGAGGACAAGAGGAAATGTCATGGCAAGAATTCAAATGCAATGACGAGGAAGGAAGGGAAGCCCTCTTGCAAGCATTGCAATAAATATGGACATGATGAGGACAGATGTTGGCAGTTGCATCCCGAGAAGAGGCCAAAGTGGTTCAAGGAAAAGAAGGGAATGCAAACAGTGGCAACGACAACAAGACCCACAAACTTGGGATCGGATTCAGGTGATGAATCGAAGATCTCATTGGTTGGTATGACAGGTAAAATTGGTGAAGGCATTGATTGTAAAAGTAACTTGTTTCATATAAGGACCATCATGCGACACACTAAGATAGACACATTAATCGACAATGGATCTCAAGCTAATCTAATCTTAGAAGAATTGGTTAAGCAATTGGGGTTAAAAACACAAACTCATTATAATCCTTACACACTTAAATAGATAAGCAATCATCATCAAATGCACATAACAAAGCAGTGCACAATCAAATTTGCAATTTCATCTAAGTATGTGAACAAGGTAACATGTGATGTAGTGTCGTTAAGTGAATGTGGAATGGTCTTAGGTAGTCCATACTTATATAATCGTAAGGAAATCTTCTACAGGACAAAGAATCAATATCAATTAACCAAAGCAGGTCAAGATTATGTGGTTTGTGCTCATCATGTAAAGGCAAATAAAACACTTCAAACAATGGAACAATTAAAGAAGACAGTGCAAGCAAGCAACAAACCAATAATTGTTTCAAATGAAGTAATCGATCTTAAGCAAGAACAAAAAATGATTTTTGAATGGAAAATCAATCATAAGTTGCTTCAAGATAAGCTCATGTCATGTAAATATTATAAGTATATCAACTCATTTGCAGTCATCTGTTTGATGCTATCATTAGTAATGTTGTTTACATGGATGATAGTGGCTTTAGTAAGATGTAACAAGGTTCAAATGGCTAACAATATGTTGTCAGTTGTCATGATTGTGTTACAGCTGGTCTTGATGAGACAGGTGCACAAGACAGAGTTTAGAGACAGAGGACAAGTCGAGTGGCCTATCCCAAGCTTGTTAACTGGTCAGTAACCTTTTGGGTACCAAAAGGTCTTTAGTGGGGAGGTGTGATCCCTGGACCAGTTATTCTATGTCTTTTTAATGGGATTTAAACCCAGATTTCATGCCACAAATCAGGTCTAGTTGGGATTTGATCCCTGGACCAGTTATTTTATAAACAAAAAAATTATCAATGAACCACAGGTCGAATTAATGTAGATTAAAGCATAAAAATGTTATTTATGCAGAGAAAACCAACGAACTAGGAGAACTTTGGAGACCATTTATGGGAGCTACACTCAGTCTTTTTCAGTGTCGTCAGTTGTGTTGGATTTCTGAGGTCAAGAAGAACACAGTGAGACCAATATGAGATCCATTTGATGTACGTTTTCTGTACTTTGCAAGCATTGAAGAATTAATAAAGAAGCCTTCCCCACTGAGACAAAGGCCCAAAGACGTAGGCAATTTTGTGTCGAACTCCGTTATCACTTCTCTTGTTATGGTTTGTTGTTATTATTGCTTCAGTTCAGATTTGTATATATTCTTATCGCTGCTATTATTCTTCATTAAATCCTTCATCTTTCATTCATCTTCATAAATGGTTAATTAACACATGCAATTAATAACTCAACCACAGTCATTAAAAGATCTTTTCGGATCAACTAACTTCGTGTGACCTCGTGATTAACTCTGGTGTGAGCGAAGCCTCCTGATCTTACCGATTATACAATGGACTTCCCAACTCCCTATCTCAGACACATATGTTGATTTAATTGCCTTGGAGAAGTTTACTCACAAAATCCTATTCCAAGGCACTAAATCCTAAGCTAGTTTGTGCACCCTAAAAATAAAATCGTTACTAATCAATTTTAGTTTAAAGCGTAAATTTTATTGGTCATGGTTACTCAAAAAGGTATGGAAGTGAAACTCATGGTGTTATGACTTTGTCGGAAAATAAATATGGATATAATGCAAAGTCTATCTTTAACTTTTCAATGAATGATATGCTAATAAAAACAGGTCAGTCTTCAATTTCAAATCTGCAATTCAGAAGTAAAATACAATCTTTCGCTAAATGTGCTAAGCTAATGATAACAATTCAAAGACAAAAATGCCAACCAATGCAAAATGCCTATTTTTTTTTGTATTTTCAATATTCCGAAAAGAAAATGCATGGACTGATAAGAAACTTGACATATGAATTCTACTGTGTATAAAATCAATAACTCAAGAAGAACTCCAGGAAACTAAGAAAACAACCCAGAAGCCAAGGAAAAATTAAAAATAGAAGACAAAGAGAAAGACTACGCCCAAAAATTCAACTCCAAACAGGCTTCTCGTCATCCCAGATAATCTCAACATACACTACAAAGACCTAAGAAGGCTCAACAATCTTTAAATCCTACCCAACAGTCACTCAACCAAGCAAACAAGCAAGGGTAAGTGGTATATGTGACTGTTCAAGAGAACAAAGCATATATATTCTTCTTGCAGTGAGACAACAAGCGTGTATACGTGACTGTTAAGGAAAAAATGGTGTATATGCTTTAAAACAAGGCCAGGCAAGGGTAAAAGGATGAAAACTCAGACTTGGAGTGAACAGGATCTGTCAAGCAGTGATACGACAAAAAACACAAAGGAAAAAGAGCAATGTAAGAAGAAAAAGTTCTTCAACCCTTAGAAGGAATATCTCTCCCTAGTGGAGTCGCCATTTCTGTTACAAGGGAAAAACTCTCTATGTCCAAGGGTAAACCACAAAAGACAGGTTTGACTACATAAATCAACTCAATTCCAACATATGCTATATAAACTAATGTGCAATACAAGAAAGAGGCCTACCTCGATCCAACGTTTGATGATGTTCCACTATTGAGCACTTTGACCCAAAACTTTATACCTACAAGAAGTTCTCGACAAACAAGAAAATCAAGTATATAGTGATGATATAAAAGGGGTTAACACATCAGATAGCATAATCCATTAATAGACATTACAAACACACCCATGGATAATAATCATATATTTGCAAGACACCAATAGGACGGGAAATGAGTATTTCTATTAATAATTGATTAGCAGAAGTGTCAACATTACAAACTTCCATGTTGGCACGGTTCGAAACCAAGAAACCAAGTTCCTTCCAACTAGGTCTCCACCACTTCAATCCTCCACCAAAGGAAAGCTCATGAGAAAGAGGAAAAAAGGTCCTCTCAACAATAAGGGAAGAGCTTGGGGGTTGAACATTGTGTTCAGACTTGAGGGACAAAAGGATGTAGACTCAATATGAAGTAATTTCTGCAGAGTAACTTTGCTCTCAAAGTTGAATGCTTTCTCCTCTTTTTCCATAGTTCAAAATTGTGCTCTTATAGCCTCCAAAATGCAACTGAAGGGCTGAGTCGGAACATTTCCAGTATATGGAAAGCCAAGGATCAGAGATCTTCTATCGTGACATGGAAACCTGGCCTCATTTTGTATTTTCTGGCACAAATCCCGATATACGCGAGATGCAGTGGAGCATCAAGCGTATACGCATCTCGTATAACTGATAGGGAGCGTATATGTGGGAAAATGTATGTTTTAGCTCTGGATTCATCAAAAAAGGGATGATAAATCTGCATAGGGAAATGGAAAAAGGCCCTCTGTGCAAGATAGCAATGGTGAGGCAAATCTTGCTATAACAAGGTTGGGTTTAGAGGCTACCATTCCATTGTGGACCACCTTGTTACATTTAGGATCATTACAGAGGAGTTTCTTAATGATAAAATTTATCTCCTTTATTGTTTCGTTGATTTTAGAAAAACTTTTGACATTGTTCCCAGGACTAACCTCTAGAATAGGTTAGAAGAGCTTAAAGTCCCTTTTGATTTAAGAGCTATTGTAGTAAGGCTATATGAGAAAGTTATTGTCAATTTTAGGAACATTGTGGGATGGTACGAAGAAATTAACTGTAATATCATAGTCAATCAATTTTGTCCCCTACCCTTTTCGGCATCTATATTGATAAGTTAGAAGATTGTTTGGAGGTCGTCTCGTATCCCCTACCCTTTTCAGCATCTTTGTAATTGCATTATTTACATCCCAGAGAAAAGAGAGAAGAGCAACCTCACCTTCTAGCTGGGTTTTCTCTAGGGTTTTCCAAAGAAAATCTTTGTGTTATCTTGTGGATGGTGTGTGATTCTACTCTATCGTTCTCATTTTCAGCATTTTATCTATTTCATGCATAATAAGAAAGTCAATAACTAAATATTCTGGAATTTAAAGGAATTTAACCTTCATAGTGTGGATTTCAGTTTTATTTATTAGATATGTTGTGATGAATTATTCCAGTGGAATATCCACAGTAGTTTACAGATCACTAGATAATGGAATATATAGTATCTTATTATTTTTTGTAGATGACATGTTTGTTGAAAGGTCTAACATGCAAGATATAAAATGTGCTCAAAAGAAAATTGGCTAATTTATTTGCGATGAAGGATTTGGGTACTACAAAGATAATCCTTGGTATGAGAATACCAAGAGATAGGAAAAATCCTAAATTAACATTGTCTCAGGGTGAGTACATAGAGAAGGTGTTGGAAAGATTTAAAATGAAATATGCAAAACTAGTTAGTACACCTTTCGCTAGTCATTTCAAATTGACTAAGGAGATGTGCCCCAAGACATACTAAGGAGGTGCTACTACTTAGGCATTATGTTTTGGAGGTTCAAACCTTGTTCTACAAGGATATGTTGATTCATATATGGTAGGTGATATAGATAGAAGGAGGAGCACCACAAGGTATGTTTTTACTATAGTTGGAACAACAATAAGTTGGATTTCAAAATTGAAAAAGGTCGTTTCACTTTCAACAATGGAAGCAGAGTATGGTATTGCTACAAAGGCTAGTAAAGAGACGATTTGGTTACAAATGTTTATGGAGGAATTGGGAAAGAAGCAGTACAATAGCAAGTTGTACACTGACAACCATAGTTCCATTCATCCTACAAATAACTTAGCGTTCCATTCTAAGACTAAACATATTAAACTTAGGTACCATTTCATACAATTAATTTTGGAAGATGGACAGTTGAAGTTGGAAAATATACACACTAGCTAGAATCTTATAGACATGTTAACAAAGACAACAACCAGGGATAAAAAAATTTCCTGATAAGTTTCAGTTTGCCTTAAACATGATGGTGAAGATGAGAAACTTTCCAGGTCCAAATTTGGAGCATAGTCCAGTAGGTGCAATAGCGGTGGAGTTGTTGTGATCAATTTCCAAGTGGGAGATTATTGGTTGTGGAGCCTGATTATCTTCATGATTTATAAGTCTTATTTCAGTTGTGTTTAGATCCTAGTTCATGACGGGTGGGTGTCACTATTGTTGTCAAGGAGGGTAGAGATAATTTTTCCGAGCCCCCTGGAGAGGGTTCAGAGGCAATGCCCCCGAAGAGATTTTTTTTGGAAAAACGCCTTTTAAAATATTGCAATTTCATGCTCAATCTAGACCATTCATTATTAGGTCACATACATGATAGTAGAGGTTATTTTTGTACCTTTTCCCCCTAGAATTCAATCCTCTTTTTAAGAGTGCATTGTATTGTGGTTGTGTATGGTGAGAGAGTATTGTGACTGAGAGAGGATATTGTGAGAGGATGAAGATGAGGTTGTAGCGTATGTGTTGTAGTTGTTATGCCTTCATTTTTCTGGATGCAGTAAAAGAAGAACTAGTTGTTTTTTTGTGGACGTAGCCCATATCAGGAGAACCATGTATATCAATGTCTCTCTAGTATTATCTTCTTCTATGTTTTATTTCCACATTCATTTTGATTAGTTTTATTTTTATTTCTTTGTGATACTATTCCTAACATCATTTAATAGCCATGCAAGCACTACATGACTATTCACTTGAAATCCACACAACATGTACACTGCACTTGAAAAGGTGTCATATAGGCCCAGTTTACCCCAAATCCCATAATTGAAAGATTAAAAATGAACAAGAGGTGAAGACCTCTTACCTGCCTCTCATGGAATTTGAATTGGATCATTGGTATGCACATAACAATCTTCAGAAGTGAGTGAGATCTAGTGGCTTGGGTACAACTTGGACAAGTACAAATGACGTGTCCTTGTGGGACCCACCACCTTTTATATGGTCCATTCACAAACTTCCCGAGGTCTGTACGATAGATTAGTAGCACTATTTTTTGTAGTGTTTGCACCATTGGAATCCTAGCACTTCCACCTTCGACAATGTGCTCTCCATTCATTTTCACCAAAAGTATGCGATCTCACTAGCTCCATTTTTTACACCTTTTGCACTAATGGATTTTTTATCACAAGTACTTTGACACTAGGTATTTGATTTCATGTGTGTAGGTATTAACCAGGAGGCCCTTTTTACTCATCACTGCATGTAGCAGGGACCTTCAACCTGCCCCTTCAGGTACATTCCTTCAAACTAGAATGTAGATACTCCCTTTATGTATTTTTCATTTCATAGTGTTTCCCCTCTGAATATAACTTTAGGGTTTCATTTTACCTAGTTCCACATACACTCAATTATTGTTGGTTAGAAGCACTCCACCTTCATGGGTTGTCTTGTTTTTAGCACCCCTTTGCATTATCGACACCCATGATGCTATTTCCACTAGAACGAGAGTCTGGATATTTTTCATCTCAATGAATGGGCTTCCTAACTCTTTCTCCCCACAATGCGATCCTATACTTCGAGACTCCTGAAAATTCACATTTTTTATGGTTGGTTATGCCGAATGCTTCATTGCATTTTTATTGGCCTATTGTCACCCCCATGATCAATAGACCATTTTCCTTCCAATTTATCATTCATTCAACCTGTAAGGATACCCAACCAAGGGGGGATGGGAGGCCTCCCTATTCTCTTTCACCACTCTTGCCACACATGGCTAAGTTGTTTGGTCACATGTTTAGGGAATCCCATCTATTTATCTACAATATACCCTTTTTTATAGATTGTTTTATTCAATAATACTTGAAAAACATAAAAATAAATAAAAAAAATGAGGGAAGCATCAATGCTCATAACATCGCACCCGGTGGAGTCTCCTTTAAACCTGGTGGTAGTCCTTGTCACTCTTGGTCAGAGAATTTTCACTGAGTCACCCATGTTGTAATTATTCTAGTTGCTTGCAACACCTCTAGTATCCCATGACCCATCGTTGTGATTCCCAAAGTTGATTTCATCAACTATCTATCCATTTCCATCCACCACTCCTTAGTTCCAATTTGACATACACATATTAAACCTGATCGTACCCCAGAAATTAGATCATCTTATGTCCAATTGATTTTTTACTGCCACCATTACATACCATCATCTATGATCCACCCAAGGGAAGTATTGAGTCTCGTCTTCTTTGTCTATCTCATCCACGATTATCAAAATCCTTCCTCATTACATTTTGGTCCCTAGTTTATCCTCATTTGATTTCAAAGGACCTCCCATCGTTTGCTTTCATGTATCCATTCTTGTTGACACAAACTCATTTTTTCTAGGAATGTTGTTGTATCTTGACTGTCATTCTCATTATTAATGGTGAACCCTGAATTGGCTAGAGAGAGTCATCATTTCTCTCTAATTTAGTTTCCCCCCCTGATGTTAGACTTCAACTCATTTTCACATCAAGATGGGTCATACATTGAGACATTGACAACTTATAGTTCTAGTTCATGAAGACCCTTGGGCTTGCATGTCTATCAATTCCTTCAAGAAATATCACTTGTCAATTTTTTTTTCCACAGGTTCTAGGATTCCCTCTTACAAGTGCAATCCTTTGATGTTATCAATGCCCCTGAAGGCAATGTATATTTATACATCACAAGTTCTCCAATTACAACATTATTAACTATCTTTCTACATCACAAGTTCTCCAATTACAACATTATTAACTATATTTCAAACAACTTTTCATGTTTAACATGATCCCAAAGCACACATGCCTATTATTGTAATATATTTTGATAATTTCATGAGCATGGGAATGGCTGCTTCATTTATATAAAATATCTTTTTCATGGGAATGTTTGGTTATTTTCAAGTGGGCTTCAACATCTCTCCATGAGAAGTTCTTTCTTCTTGGTTACAAATCTCTCTACAAGTATTTTTTCATGGGTTACAAGCATGTGGGATAAAAGAGAATGATGTATTATGGTTATACATAAGCTCCTAACCTCACAGATTAGGGGGCAACTGCTATCACCTTGATTTTTCTCACAAGTGACATTCAATAGATCATCCAAAAGTATCCTTAGTGGGAAAGAACACAACACAATAAGGCTACCTCATGGATACTTTACATCACCTAAAAAGACTTTGGAAAAACATTATAAAGTGGGTTTTCATACACTTGAGTGGGTTCCTTCATTTACACTCACGTGACTTGGGCAGATTTTCCTTTGAAAGCTACACAAGTCTACTCACATGCATGAGACTACCTTGTTCAACACAGTTGATGATCCAAGCCTAGTATAGCCCAAGTACCTCTAGGCTGATGTACAAATGAAATTTGAGCTCCATATCATTCATGATGAGTACTTTGGTCTCCTCAAGGTCTCTTTCAAGCATCAAGATCTACATTTCAAAAGAGGAGCTTTCACCTTGAACTAGTTCTTCATGGAGCTTAGAATTTCCCTATAAATGAAAGCCACGGGGAAGCATTTGAAGAGTAAGAAAAACTACAAGGTTTTGTTATATGAATGAGCTTGAATATCACTTATCTTGTTCTCTAATTCCTATAATCCATCTCCCTCATGCTTATGTGATTTCTTTCATCAAATAATAAGGACATTTCTTCATTCACCATTTGTGAGAGAGGGTCACCAAAAATCAAAAGCACCCATCCCAAGGAGAGTGTTGGAGTTCATTTACATCTAATCATTCTTCCCAGGTGTTGTTATTCACATTCAAACCTATCCATTGGATCAATAATATGAATATTTCTACTTTCCTCCATCTCTTTGTTTGAATTTTATTCTTGTGGTTTAGTTTTTAGTTTAAATCTTATGCATGTTGCTTCACTTCATTTTTATTGCAATAGTACATGATTGGTCTCACTATTGGCCATTTTATATTGTATATATTACAACCTATCTTTATTAAGGGAATTTTTCTCACCATTGCAACAAAATCAACAAACAAGGCAATAGGCATAATGCTTGTTCCTTATCTCATGTCAATTTGTAAATCATTTGTACTATCCCAAGTTGTTATCAAGGTGGGATGATAGGATCTTAGACATTAGGGCCTTGTTTATGAGAAAAATGGTATAATGTTTTGGTCTTGTGTGTTTTTACAGTGCTTTTGTATTTAAGTTATTCCAAAATCACTATTATATCTTGCACATAACTGATCCAACGATCCTCTTATTCTTTATTATATCAACACTAGATTGATATCCTTTTACCTCATTGGTCCATGATCTATATTTAAATATCATGGAGAGTCCTTTGTCCATGATTCCACCTGATGGAGAGTCATTTGTGCTGTGATTTTTAAATTTTCTAGTTACACAATTACAATTACTTAATCCAATAGCAATTGTAGTAGGATCACTAAACGATAGACAATCACATATACAATAGAACACAAAGATTATCCCAGAAAACCCTCGTGGGGGAGAAAACCCAGCAACCAAAAATCCTCAATATAGATTCCTTCAACCAGAACAATGATGCACTATAGCTCTCCAAGAAAGACCAAGACCAAAACACCAAAAGAACCAGCCACCAAGACTTGTGTGCTAGACCTTCTTATGGTCTCCAAGATGCACAAGAGAAGTGTGTGAGTGTGTATTCAAATGAGAGGAACCTATCCTCTATTTATACAAAATAGTGTCTCTTGAAGAGACATGACTCTTGACCTAACTAACCCATAAAACAAGGTCAACTAGCCATAATGGGGATTTTTACAATTATAAGTAAAATACCAATAATATAATAATTTTTGTTGAGCCGATTTGTACAATATAATTATAATAACCTTTTAAAGGTTTGACCAAAACAACTATACAATAATATCTTCCATAGTTACACCAAAAATATTAACACTCCCTCTTAACTAGGAAGGTATTCTTTCTAGACACAGACCCCAATTCTGATACCACATGAGCTCACATCCATTGATTGTTGAACTTGTGAATCTATACATCCTCGGATATCCATAGTGCAACATGACTTCACCCCATGCATCCAAGGTCTGTGGGTAGCTCTCAATAGCTACAACATGTCCTCGGGACATCCACTCCCTGCGATGCATCAATACTTGATCAAGTGTACTCATGTCTCAGTGCCAACCCTATTTCATGTTGACCGAGATCCACCAGACTCAGTTCCAACCCTTTTTCATGCTGGATGATATTTTTTCCATACTCAGTGCCAACCCTTTTTCATGTTGGATGAGTTCCACCTATCACTCCCTCCAAAGAGGGACCACACAAATCTTATCCTTGAAGTACTTGAACTTCGTCCTTAATAATGGCTTGGTGAACACATCTGAAACCTAATCCTCGGTAATCATGAACTGGAGCCTCATTGCTCCCCTTTATACCATATCCTTGATATAGTAGTATCTGATCTCGATATGGTTCGACCTGTCATGGAACATCGGGTTCTCTGACAACTTCATGCAACTCTGGTTGTCACACCAAATGCAGGTCGCCTCCAATCCGAGACCAAATAACCAAGACAACAGCTTTTGAAGCCACACTGCTTCTTTGCTCGTTGCACATGCTTCCACATACTCAACTTCAGTCGTACTGAGTGCCACACAAGACTGCTTCCTTTTGCTCCACGAGACCATATTGGAGCCAAGACTGAAACAGTATCCTGAAGTTCTCTTCTAGTCAGGAATATTTTCAACTGAATCTGAATATGAGTATCCATACAATAAAAACTCATGGTCAGATCTATACCAGAGGCCATGATCTAGAGTACCCTTAAGGTATCTCAACACATGTTTTGTTGCAACCAAATGAACCAGTCTGGGATGCTCCAAATGTCGACTCAGGGTGTTCAACACAAAACATATATCCAGTCTTGTATTTGTCAAATACATCAACGAGCCCACTATCTGCATGTATAAGGTAGAATCCATAATATTTGAAGTTGTATCCTGCAACAACTTGAGATTTGATACAATCAGACTAGCATGGCCTTACAGTCCAACATCCCGAACCTCTTCAATATTTCCACATCATACTTTCCTTGATTTAAGAAAATTCCATCTGATCTCTGCCAAAATTCTAGTCCCAAGAAGTAGTGCATCACTCCTAAATATTTCATCTCGAATTCTGCAACCAATTTTCTCTTACACTCCGTGATGAGATTTTCTGCACCTGTTAGAAATAGGTCATCTCCTTACAACAATAGAATCATTGATTCACCATCCTCAACCTTAAAGTAGAGGTTAGGATCTACACTACTCTTGGTAAAACCCAAGCTCATCAGAAAATTGCTAATCCTACCATACCATGCTCTGGGTGCTTTCTTCAATCCATATAAAGCCTTCTTTAATATGCACACATGAGTCTCCCTGTCATGTGTCTCAAATCCAAGTGGTTGCTCCATATAAACTTCCTCTTTTATTTCACCATTCAAGAAGGTTGTCTTTACATCCATCTGGTGCACTTTCCATTTCATCATAGCATCCAATGAAAGTATAGTCTTGATCAAGGTATATCTTGCTATTGGAGCAAAAGTCTCTTCATAGTCAAAAACTTCCTTCTGAGAGAAACCTCGAGCCACAAATCTCACCTTATATTTTTCAATACTACCATCAACACCATGTTTCGTCTTGTATATCCATTTCGAACTCACCACAAATTTTTCCTTTGGTCTGGGAACCACATCCCAGACATCATTCTGCATAATGGACCGGTATTCCTATGACATGGCATCTTTCCATACTTGATTTTCTACAACCTCTTCATAACTGGAAGGTTCTGCATCCATTATGGCACACAAGCATGCCATGTAGCTGGAATACGACTTCGACTTCTTACTTTCCCTAAAATATTTATCTAGGGAACCAATTCTTTATGCATCTCTGATAAGTTCTTGTGCCCAAGCTGGTCTTCTCTTGCGAGAAGGTAACTCGGTTGATTTCAGAGGTTCTACTATGTCATGATCCTTTAGAATGAATTCCTCTGGAACTTTAGGAACTTCATTCTCTTCTTCATGTACCTCTTATGCATGGATCTATTTGGATTTACTGAAAGTTGCATTCTCATCGAAGGTTACATCTCGGCTAATCTCCACTTTCTGGTGACCGGGAATGTATATCCTATAATCCTTCGATGTGTCACTGTAACCAACGAATATGCCCTTTTGTATGGAAGGGTCCAACTTTGTCCTCTTTTCCTTTGGGACGTGAACAAATACATGACAGCCAAATATTCTGAAATTACTGACTTCTGGCTTCTCTCCTAAAAACATCTCCTTGGGTGTCTTTTTTTTAAGCACCTTGTGGGGACTTCTATTGTCATCTTCGTTGCTTATTCCCACAGATGCATAGGAAGATATTGATCATGGATCATGGTCATTACTGCTTCAATGATCATCTTATTCTTCCTTTCAGCTATTCCATTATGTTGAGGGTTATAGGGAGTAGAAAGCTCTCTCTTAATCCCAACTTCCTTGCAATACTCCTTGAATTATTCTGAGGTGAATTCACCCCCATTGTCTTATTGCAAGGTTTTTATCTTCCACTCTGTCAAGTTTTTACCAGAGCCTTGAACTCTTTGAATTTTCCAAAAAAATCATTCTTTTCTTTTAACAAATAAATCCAAGTTTTACGTGAGTAATCATCACTGAAAGATACATGATATACATACCCACTTAATGAAGTTGTTGACATCGGTCCACACATGTCTGAACGCACAATGTCCAAAAATCATTTGGCTCTTCTATCACTATTGGGAAAGGAGTTCTTCATGTTCTTACCTTGTTCACATCCTTTTCACACACCATCTGGTTCTGCTTGGATTTCTGGAAGACCTGTCACCATTTTTCTGACAACTGGAAGATATTTGTAGTGTAGGTGAGCAAATATATTATTCTATAGTTCACTGGGATTCACAATATCATGAACCAATGTAGAGTTTGAATGTCCTTTTAATTTGTAGACTCCTTCTTCAACTCTAATCACTACTGCATCATCAAGGGCCTCTAGGCCACATAAGAACTTGACCATCAATAAATGCTACTCTAAATCCTTTCTTGTTCAATGCTAAAATTGAAAAAAAAATCTTATTTAAACTTGGAACATAGAGAACTTGCTTCATCTTCATTAGCTTGCCTGAATTTAACTTGTAGGAAGCTTCTCCAACACCTTTTATTGGATACTGATAGTCATCACCCAATTTCACCTTGTGAGGTGAATCTTTATGAATAAGGTTAGATAAGGAGTCTTCATAACCTATCATGTGCTTGGAAGCACCACTGTCTATCAACCAAGTATCGCTTCCATGAGTAATAGTACCTGTGAGGGGGAAATCCCTAACAAAGTGTCCCAATTCCTGACAATAGTAACATCTGATCTTTGAGTTGTCTTTTTGACCCATCTTAAAATTCTTAGGTAAAGAATGCTCCTTGTTTTTCTTTCCTTTCCTAGTGTGGGAGGCTAGGGATTGATCTTCATCTTCCATATTTTCTTCTCTTACAGTTGTCATATATTCTTCCTCGTTACAATCTTCCCAAATCATACTGAACTTGCGAAGCTTATTCCTTGAGAAAATTCCTTGGATTAATGCATTCCATGACCTTGGGAGGCCATTCAAGGTAGTCATCACCATGTCTTATCCTTCTACTATGTCACCAGTGGCTTCTATCTTCTCCTTGATTTGATTCACTCTTGATAAGTAGGAGTGAATGGTTTCTGAGTTCTGCATTTTCACATTTTTCAACTGAGATCTCAGAGTCATTCTTCGGTTTATTTTGCTTCCTTCAAACAAACGGGTTAAGGTGTCCATCATCTTCTTTGGAGAAGATAATGATGATACATGATGGATAAGGTGGTCCTTAATGGAGTATGAAATAATCCTTTTTTCTCTCACCATTTCCTTCTTATATTTTTCCTTAGCTTCATCTCCTTGAGGTTCTTGAACTTCTTCTATAATGAACTTATCCAATTCATGTTCTTCAAGAAGGAGGGTTACTATGTACCTCCAAGCCCTGAAGTTATCAACTCCATCTAGTTTCTCATTGATTTTTGTTCCAGTAGTCATCCTTCCAGGGACCACATAAAATATGACCAAAATTGAAAGATTGAACTTACCAGTAGGTGTGCTCTTCTAAGGCAAGATTCTTGGTGGTATTTCTTTGTAAAAATTCCTCCATAAACTAGAAAAATGTCAACCTTATGGTTTGGTTGAAACCATAATTGCAACAGCTGCAAATTGGAAAACGGGTTCACTGGAAAAGTGCACTAGGCTAGGGAGAACCTCCTGATGGTATTGGTTTGTCCAACAACTATCTCTAGACTGAAAACGACTCCCTTTTATGCTTCTAGATCTGCAACTGGATTCTATTTAGGCCTACTCTGATACCATGTTGTGATTTTTAAATTTTCTACTTACACATTTACAATTACTTAATCCAATAGAAATTGTAGAAGGATCAGTGAAAGATAGACAATCACATATACAATAGAACACATAGATTATCCTAAGAAATCCTCGTGGGGGAGAAAACCCAACAACCAAAAATCCTCAATATAGATTCCTTCAACCAGAACAATGATGCGTTTTAGCTCTCCAAGAAAGACCAAGACAAAAACACCAAAAGAACCAGTCACCAAGACTTGTGAGCTAGACCTTCTTATGCTCTCCAATATGCACAAGAGAAGTGTGTGAGTGTGTATTCAAATGAGAGGAACCTATCCTCTATTTATACACAATAGTGTCTCTTGAAGAGACATGAATCTTGACCTAACTAACCCATAAAACAAGGTCAACTAGCCACAATGGGGATTTTTACAATTATAAGTAAAATACCAATAATATAATAATTTTTGTTGAGCCGACCTGTACAATATAATTATAACTTTAAAGGTTTGACCAAAACAACTATACAATAATATCTTTCATAGTTACACCAAAAATATTAACAATTTGTCCATGATGCCATATGATGGAGAGTCATTTGTCCATGATGTTTCATGATGGACAGTGTTATCACATATTCTTGCAAGGGGGTGTTTTCCATTAGGAGTTGGCCATTGGATGACCAAATGCGAAACAAGGGGGCTTAAAAAACCCACAACTTTGTTTCATCCAAAGTCGGGGTGCGTTGTGCTAAGGCGTGCGCATATCAGGACATCGGAGAATGCCACTTCAAGAATTTTGAAGTGAGGAAGGCGCGAAACCCCCGAGTCCTTAAGTGCGAAGAAGATCTGGGACGTACAAACTAGAGGGGCACGTGGAAGCAGATTAGCGAATTCGTGATTTCGCGAGTTAGGGTTTTAGCGTGGAGCACAATGCAAGTTCACAAAACCTGAAATCCCAAAATCACGGTTTCGCAAATCGGAGGTTTGACAGGAAGCAACGCCGCGATTCCCCAAAAAGAGAAGTCCCGAAAACATTCGGGGATAGGGCCCCATATCATGGCCTGAGGTCATATAGAAAAGTGGGGCTACAAAGAAGAGTAAGCACATGTTTATCAACTAGTGACTGGGGTTTTCGGGATGCAATCGTGGCCGTCCGATGCATAGCAGATCCGACCGTCAATATGAGAGAGTTCATTTCGCGAGTTCGAGCATTGGAATATTAGGAATCAAGTGGAGTGAAGAATCCCGAAACATGAAATCCTAAAATATCATAAGGGATAAGTGTTGGGTCATGGCTCGAGGTCATGTGCAGGTAAAGGTGCATAGTTCACGTGAGCTACACCCAGGGACAAAACGTCAATGTTGTTGTAGAAGGGGTGGCCATGTTCGCCAGGTGCCAAATCGACTTGGCCTCATTTTGATCCCAATGAAGAAGTAAATGAAAGCGGGGGGAGGTGGTTGAAGCCTCGCCTCACCCCATAAATGAAAAGCATGGAAGAGCTGGCAATGGAGGCAGATCGTCAGCCCGTGGTACCCCTGCGAGTTGGTTTTTCTGCAGGGCCCATACTGATTTGAGATCACATCTGATAGGAGAATGTAGGTGCAGACTGACATAAGAAGATGCAGACACAGAGCCTTGAATGTAGTGGTTCGAGCACACCTCTCCTGAGGATGGAGAATTATTTTGAGTATATATGTGGAGTTCTGGGATTTTGTAAAGGTCTTTGGTTGAGCAGAGCTTCCAATCTGTAACTTTGTTCCACCAGAGTTGTTCTTTGGTTATGTAATCGATTTGAGACTTTCATTTTAATAGAATTCATCTTCCTTTCTCTTTCATTTTTTCTATAAAGTTGTTTAAAACACTCGAGCATGGATGATCTAGTCGAGGATCGTTATCTCTTGTAATGGAGGTTTGATTATAGCGTTATCGTGGTAAGTTTTATTCATTTCCCTGTGTATCTGTTTCCTTCTCACATTGAATGGCTCGGGCATGGATGATCCAGTCGAGCTATTGCAGTTCTAGGATCATGGAGGTTTGATCATACTGCAGCTATAACTGTGTCCCTTGTAGACATATTTCGGTGTCTGAATTTGAGCTCAAGAATTCTCTTGAGCTTGGATTTTCTTCTTTGAGCTTCTGGAAGGCCTGATGCCCATAGCAAACTCCTTCACCCTTTCTCCTAATTCTTCCCTTTTCTCTCGCTTTAACTCAATTTACTGACTGAAGTTAATGTGGCCCTCACTTCCCTATACATTTCCTATCCAATTATGTGTTGAACATCTTCATGTTGTTGAGTTTTAGCCATCAACCATCCACATTTAAACCAACATCCACCCCAAACACTGATGGGTACTAGGCTTATCTCCCCTGCAATCAGGAGGTGACTTCCAGTGCTAACATTTCTGGTGTCGTTTCCAGGAATGAAAGTGAAGATATCTTCCTTGGGAGAACAATAACGAGCTTCTGATTTTGAAGGTGCATCAGGTATCAGAACCATTGAATATTGCGCTTGCACCTAGCGACTCCACTG
Organism: Picea engelmannii; assembly: GCA_009831015.1. Taxonomy (NCBI): domain Eukaryota; kingdom Viridiplantae; phylum Streptophyta; class Pinopsida; order Pinales; family Pinaceae; genus Picea; species Picea engelmannii. Next base: position 539,398 of record ML777797.1, read on the forward strand.
TCTCGGCTCCGTTGTTTCAGTGTGACTTCTTCTGGATACACCTGGTAGCCCCTTGGGAGAACACAATGATCAGGTCTGGTCTTTGATGGTGAAGACCAAACACACTCATTATGCATATCATTCACCCGATGACTCCATGGTTGAAGGATCGATTGGTGATTCCACTGGTTCGAAATGAAAAAAATCCTGGCTCTGAGGTTTTCTCCTTTTAATATTTTTGATGTTCCTAGTTTTCCTAATGTTGTCCCTACTATGGATGAATGGGGTAATTATTTTCCCATATTTAGAGAATGTAAAGATGACAACTCTATTTGGCATCTCCATGAGTTTCATGAACTCATCCATCAGTGGGAGATACATCATGAGGATGTTTTAATGAAGATGTTCATGTTCTCATTGGATGGGGATTCCCATGAGTGGTATCAATCCTTGCCCCCTACTAGCATCTCCTCCCTGGAACAGTTTCATGCAGCCTTTAATAAGCATTGTCAAAGGTATTATTCCTCTGAGTTAATCTGTCATAATTGTTGTGAGGAATGTGAAGGTCGTGATCAAGATATGGTTGTGACTAGTGAAGGTTGTGAGGATGAGGGCCATGAGGAAGATGAAGATGCTTTGGGTGAAGTTATGAAACTGATAAAATCTCTCTCTGCCAAATTAGAAAGGTTGGAATCTGAAGAAAGCCCAGAGTGTTTCCCAGTCCTTGAGGCCTATGTTCTTGGCAGCCCTATTGAGGATGATAATGAAGATTTCATAGTTGTAGAGGCCTTGTATTTTGCTCCTGAGGTGCCTGTTGTCCCTAGCTTCGATTATTATTCGGATGAAGAGCAGCAGGGCCCCACATTGCAATTTAATGACCTGGGGAGCATCCATCCTGTATATGACAGCTACGAATCAGATTCTGAGTTGGATATGCCAGATTTCCAAGAGCATATAGCAGAGCCCTATCCTCTATTCATTAACGAAAATCATCATGAGAAAATCAACCATCCTGAGCAGCATATTGAAGAGAAGAGTTTTCCCATGGGTTTTGTTTATGATGATTATGATTATGACTCTTGGGAAAGCCATAAAGAAGAAAAGGAGCAACAGAAGGGGCAATTCATAGCCTTCTCGGAGCCTGTAGGTGAGCAGTTACCACCTGAGACCAATCAACTTGCATCAGCTCCTCATCCACCTGTGCTTATCAAAGATATTCAACCATGTGTAATCAGTTGTGGAGCAGATCGGGCTGTCTATTACAAATTTTCCAGATTTTGCCACTCATTTTATGAGCCTGTCAGCGAGTACAAGGATATGCATTTCCTTCATGCCTTAGAGACGCCTGGATTTTTATCAACTTTAGCCTTTGGAGGAAAGATGAAGGATGTAACCATTCTGTTTCCACGGTTGCATTGTCTGTTATCAATCATTGACAGAGTAAAGGAACTTCCAGTCAGAAAGTTACTTGAATGGCTATGGTGGAAATTTTCTTTCACCTAGCACTATGTAAAAATAAATTAGTTTAGGACTGTACATAAATAAGCTCCCTGGAGCATGTGTGTTTATTTTTATTTTTTACTTATCGACCTGTATTCCTTAGCAGGGTGTTTTGAGCTTGACTCCATAGCCCAACAAAAGGTGACTGGAACTGCAAAAGAGATCTTAGAGCCTCACAAGGAGGACTCTATCCCTCATGGAGCCTAATGTTATCACGTATTCTTGCAAGGGGGTGTTTTCCCTTAGGAGTTGGCCATTGGATGACCAAATACGAAAGAAGGGGGCTTAAAAAACCCACAACTGTGTTTCATCCAAAGTCGGGGCGCGTTGTTCTAAGGCACGCGCATATCAGGACAACGGAGAATTCCACTTCGGGAATTTTGAAGTGAGGAAGGCGCCAAGCCCCTGAGTCCTTAAGTGAGAAGAAGATCTGGGTCGTCCAAACCAGAGGGGCACGTGGCAACAGATTAGCGAATTCGTGATTTCGCCAGTCATGGTTTTAGCATGAAGCACGATGCAAGTTCGAAAAACCCGAAATCGCGGTTTCGCAAATCGGAGGTTTGACAAGAAGCAGTGCCCTGATTCCCCAAAAAGCGAAGTCCCGAAAACATTCAAGGACAGAGCCCCAGGTCATGGCCTGAGGTCATATAGAAAACCGGGGCCACAAAGAAGAGTAAGTGCATGTTTATAGGCTGGTGACTGGGGTTTTTGGGATGCAATCGTGGTCGTCGAATGCATAGCAGATCCGATCGTCAATCTGAGAGAGGCCATTTCGCGAGTTCGAGCATCGGTATATTGAGAATCAAGTGGAGTGAAGACTCCTAAAACTGAAATTTCATAGGGGATAAGCGATGGGTCATGGCTCGAGGTCGTATGTAGGTAAAGGTGCAGAGTTCATGTGAGATACGCCCAGGTCCAAAATGTCGATGTTGTTGCAGAAGGGGTCGCCACGTTCTCCAGGTGCCAAATCGACTCGGCCTCGTTTTGATCCCAATGAAGAAGTAAATGAAAGTGGGGGGGGTGTTTGAAGCCTTGCCTCACCCCATAAATGAAAATCATGGAAGAGCTGGCAGTGGAGGTGGACCATTAGCCTGTGGTACCCCTACGAGCCGATTTTTCTGTAGGGCCCATACTGATTTGAGCTCGCGTCTAACAGGAGAATGCAGGTGTAGACTGACAGAAGAAGATGTAGACGTCGAGCCTTGAATGTAGTGGTTTGAGCACACCTCTGCTGAGGATGGAGAATTATTTTGAGTATATATGTGGAGTTCTGGGATTTTGTAAAGGTCTTTGGTTGAGCAGAGCTCCCAATCTGTAACTTTGTTCTGCCAGAGTTGTTCTCTGGTTATGTAATCGATTTGAGAATTTCATGTTAATAGAAGTCAACTTTATTTCTCTTTCATTTTGTCTGTAAAATTGTTTAAAACACTCAGGCATGGATGGTCCAGTCGAGGATCATTATACTATTGTAATGGAGGTTTGATTATAATGGTATTGTGGTCAGTTTTATTCATTTCCTTGTGTATATGTTTCCTTCTCACATTGAATGGCTCGAGCATGGAGGATCCAATCGAGCTGTTGCAGTTGTAGGATGATGGAGGTTTGATCATACTGTAGTTGTAATTGTGTCCCTTGTATACATATTTCGGTGTCTAAATTTGAGCTCAAGAATGCTCTTGAGCTTGGGTTTTCTTCTCTGAGCTGCTGGAAGGCCTGATGCCCAGAGCGGTCTCCTTCACCCTTTCTCCTAATTCTTCCCTCTGCTCTCGCTTTAACTCAATTTACCGACTAACGTTAATGTGGCCCTCACTTCCCTATGGATTTCCTATCCAGCTCTTTGTTGAACATCTTTCATGTTGTTGAGTTTTGGCCATCGACCATCCACATTTAAACCAACATCCACCCCAAACACTGATGGGTACTGAGCTTACCTCCCCTGCAATCAGGAGGTGACTTTCGGTGTTAACAGAGAGTAGAGTATTTTATTGGATGTAATCCTTGTTGAGTAGTAATACAACTTTTCTATTGCTCCATGGATGTTTCCCTCTTTGAGGGTTTTACTACATATATACTTGGTGTCTTGACCTTTCATCTATGTGATTTATTTCTCTATGGTGTTCATTCTTGTGAGTATCCCACCTAGGATTTCCATACAATCATTATGATTTGGATTATCATATACTTGATTCAGTTGCTACACCTTATGGTAGGCACGTGAATAAGTTTGGGAATATCTCACAACATGGTAATTTTAAACGGTATCTCTAGCTTTGTGCCTTCTTATGTTTTCATTTATTTTCCTTATGTGGGTGGCTTTAGTGTTGTGGGTTATGGTATCATTATCTTCCTCTCTACCTCTCTCTCCTTCAAACTCAAACTCCCTACACATGATTCTATGTGTTTCCCTCCTAACC
>ML777797.1:543353-563002 GCA_009831015.1 Picea engelmannii
CCATCATCCTTGTTTACCATACTTTGGATGAGTTATATATATATATATATATATAAACTCAAGTATTATGTTTAGGGAACTTCTACAATTGCAGACCCCATTAATATATTCCCAAAAGCAACATGAAAAACAACATTGGAAACATCTCCTGATCATGTGCCTTCTTCTCCATCAAATTCCTCTCTCAATTTTTATCCTTGTGGTGCTTGGTTCAATGTTGATTGCAAAATGATTCATAGACTTGTCTCCTCTACCATTGTTTCCCATCCCCACAAAGTTATTATGGTCCAAAACGTTTATGTCAAATTCTTAAGAAAAATAGATGATAATTATTTTTTGATCAAAGGAAAAAACTTATTGATATTCTTAAATTTAGTCTTTAGGAATTGTAGAATGATTTCTTACCTAAACACTTTTTATAATCTTTGATCCTAAATTTTGGTGTAACTATGCCTCATCCCTTTGTGATATATCCAAACAAATTCTCATTTCTATTCACCCTCATCTTATGTGCCACTTTTTCTAAGATAAGATGATTCATAATGTTATTTTTAAGCTAATTAAACTTCTCAAAACCTCATAGATGTTGAAAATCTCAATCATAGATTTACTATGTTGGTTTTACACATTATTGATATCCAATCAAAAGTGTCTTGTAGTTCCCCCCTTTCCAATCCCTTTGTGATATATCCAAACAAATTCCCATTTCTATTCACCCTCATTCTATGTGCCACTTTTTCTAAGATAAGATGATTCATAATGTTATTTTTAAGGTAATTAAACTTCTCAAAGCCTCTGAAATGTTGAACATCTCAATCATAGATTTACTATGTTGGTTTTACACATTATTGATATCGAATCAAATCTCAACCATAAATTTATTATGTTTGTTTTACACATTATTGATATCCAATAAAAAACTATCTTGTCTTGTAGTTCCCCTTTCCAATAATTCCAAGATTATTTACTTCATTTTTAAAGTCAAGTGCCACCTTAATCCCAATAATCACAAGACCATTATGGCCAAATACATTTTATACACATTATTTTCTATCACAAGACCATTATGGCCAAATACTAGTTCCCCTTTCCAATAATTCCAAGACCATTATGGCCAAATACTAGTTCCCCTTTCCAATAATTCCAAGATTATTTACTTCATTTTTAAAGTCAAGTGCCACCTTAATCACAATACCATTATGGCCAAATACATTCTAGACACGTTATTTTCTATCACAAGACCATTATGGCCAAATACATTCTAGACACGTTATTTTCTACCATGTTAAACTAGTACATTTAAAATTTTGTTGAAACCAATAGACTTCATGCAAGGGTTAAGTTGATTTTAGATAGAAACATTTAGCTATAGATCATAGCGGGCCAGATCATAGCCTAACTCTTAGGGCCATGGTACAGGGATAACATGGTAGAGGGATAAAAAATGAACAACAGGAAAATTTATAATTGTTTTTTTTAATTTTAGGAAAGTATTTACTAGCATCCCTCGTGTCATCCGAGGAATTGGTTAATTATTCGTATGGGATGAATACAATTGATCTATTTGACCATGACTTATTCTTATGTAACTATAACAATGGACAACTATGACAATGGAATAAAGAAACTATATAATTACTTTCAACTTATCCACTTTGTATAAATAAATGCTATTCTTTGTACTAAAGGATTGATGTTAGATTGACATTAAATCTTTGATAGAATGTAATAGATCGATTGTATGTTTTGAATCATTATGATGTCCTATAATGTAAATTCCTTTCTATGTGAATGGAATAAATGTGTGTGAATACCTTTATAGAGGAGTGGAAGAGATGCATGTTGCAATGTTTCTACCTTTATTTCCATGACTATTAGCGTATTTGTGTTTAATGGATGAATAAATGGTTATTATATCTCCTTTAAATGTAACTACATCTTGAATGCATGCACCTTAATACATTAAATACACAGATAAGCAACGTTCATCATACACAATGAGTATGATGAACGACAAATAGTAATATATGGATTGTAATGAGTATGACAAATTCAAAATACACAATGTTAGGACTAGCAAGTCTAAAATAAGACAACATTTGGTTTTGTCGTTGGTTTTGTTCTATATGTACCTATATTAATGAGCATGTATTGGAGTCTAAACTATCAAAGAAATCGAAGAATGGTGGGAAAAGGAAGTCAATTCTCTTTTTCTTTTTTTTGGTTGTGTATCTTTGTAACTATATTGGTATCATGATAATTTCTTTATGAAGTATACTTATACCTCTCATTATAGAAATCATTTTGGTATGACTTTTCATCGATATTGTATTCATCGATATTGTATGCATGGTTAAAAATGTTAAAAATATTTTTCATAGAATTGTGATGTAACGAGGGGGATTTTTTTACAAGTTAATAAATTATGGGCACTTTGTGCAGTAGTTAGTTGATTAGATGTGAGAAGTTGACAATTTTGTTAGAGGTATAATTAATTCCTATTTTCTCTAGATATGCATGCTTCACATGATTATGCAAGGGAAGCATTTTTAACCAGGAAGTTATTGTAAAAAAATATTACTTGCATACAATGTCAAGATGTTGTTCCTCTAGTGTGGAAAGTCTCAATGTTCCTTAATCCATGTCAAAATTAGAGCATCCCAATAAACTCAAGCAAGACAACAAGGGATGGGATCCCATTGTTATTTAATTTGAGCCTACAACTAAAGTATGGTGGCCTCCTCTTGAGGAAAATGACCCTCCTCCTAATGCAGGATTTGTCCCTACAATGTCTTGATCTAACTACTCGCTCTGGCCAATTGGCTTTATGATTATGTGTTTACTACTTGTTGTCTTGGGCTATGTGACACTTTATGAATCTTTAATTTTGAGTGGCCTTGCATGGCATTTTTTATTAGTGAGGATTTATGCCTTTCAGGAATAACACATGGTGGTTGATAAGTGAAACTTTTTTTGTAAAATGTGCACTTGTTGTATTTTAATAGAAATATGAAGAATTTTATCAAAACAAAAAAATATGTTACTCCTTGAATAATAAGTTGTAGGATTTAGCCCGGTGGTTTAGCTCAAGTGGATGAGTGACGTTGTTTGCTCAAATGAGGTTTCGGGGTCGAATCCCCAACCAAGAGTCTGTATAGGGCCTCACTTGATGTCCCCATCAAGTTAGGCCTGTAATCAATCCAAACACCTCATTTGCCATCCATGAAATGTGGGGAAGTACTCGAGGGTTTACCATGCTCTTTTCTGAGGAAAAAAAAGAAGTTGCATGATTTTGACCTAATGACCACACTTAAGGGCATGGTGTGTCGAGGGAACCACATTTATTGAATGGAGGCACAAGTAAACCATAAATATGGAATTAAGAATGAGAGAGTTAAGTGCATGGTTGATGGAGATGGAGTCCTAGATGAAACAAAATCAAGTAAGAGAGAAAATATCGAAGCAACAATAGTACACAACAAACATAAGATGGAATTGTGACATGGAAATTATTTGTCACATATAAGATGATGAAGATGAAAGGATACAAATAGGTAAAAATATGAGATTGGATGAAGGCATTGTAAATGAAGAGAATAATGAGCATGCATACATTACTAAAGAGGAGGTCATGAGAGAATGTGATAGAATACAATTAAAGTAGGAATAACTAGAATTAAAAAAACTTTTAATCTATAAACGGATAAGTGTCAATGCAGATATGTTGTACAACCTAGGGCTTGATGATAATACCAAGTTTCTAGAAAATGTTGGAAAGTCATCTTTTTCTTCCCAAGATATCCATAGCAAAGATGATTTTAGGGGCTAAATTTCGCTCATGGGCTAATTTTCCATGGTTTTTCCCAAAAAAATATTTGTTATTCTAAAAATGTTTCGCCCAAATTCTATAGGATAAAATTATGTTACCTTAAAAATCGCAAACATTTTATACAAACTATATAAAATCCTTAGAAATCTGAATATTTTTACAAAAATATCGTCAAACATTTATAGTTGTCATATGATGGATTAGTAAGATTCACCAAGGTTTCTACATTTTAAAATAAATTCCCATCCTTAAAATCATCCTTGATCCATAATGTACATGTAGATAAGGTTGATGACCAAAATAGCTATTTTAATATGAAAAACTATGAAGATGAATATGGCATTGACATCTTAAATGCAATGATAGGGTTGTGCAGTTACATGTAAGACAAAACTCTAGACACCTATGCTTCATAACATCTTAAGGAATCCAAATCCACTCCATTTACCAGGAAACAAAAATTGATATTGTGATAAAGGGAAGTGGAGACAAGAAACAAAGAAATGAAGATGCATATAACCAAGTAGCAACATTCCCCACATTTCCCATCCCTTGGGGAGACCTAGTACTATTCAACATTACGAAAGAATTCAATATTAATAGATAGGTTAAAAAGGTTAGATTCAATAGAATTAAGACTAGAACATTGATTAATTAATATAGTCATATAATTAAGAAGTATAAGATATAAGAGATATTAACAATTATGCAACATCAACCAATAATTATGTCAAAAGGATCCAATGATATTCCAAACACATCAACTCCACTAATCATGACTTTTGTCAATCACCCTAGCATTATGTTGTGGGAAAATGGATGTAGATAAATATTGGTTCAGTTGTGAAATAACTTTGGTAGATAAAGGAATTCCATATGAATCAAACAATTAGTAGAGTTCAATGTGACTATGCACGGGGATGGATTGGATTGGTATATGAATTTTAAGTGTGCCAAATCAATAACAGGGACGACTCCTTCACTCCAAGGAGTGAAACATGCATCCGAGGTAGAATTATTTATACCATATTAAAAATAAATAAATAAATCAAACAAAAATTATGAGAATCAATTTAATGTTATACTTAATTATTTATAGACAGATTACATAAACTCTCCTTTTAAATTATTGATTTACAACATAGGGAATGGCTTACTTCCAATTTATAACCTAAATTGAAACATGTTTTATTTCTCCATAAATTGGAAGATTATAAGGATGTTTTAACATGGAATTAAGGATAGAAGCTACATGGAATTTTAGGAAAGATTCTTTTTATATACATAACATTGCCTTCTCTTTAAAAAAAAAGCTTTATGGAAAAACTTTTTCTCTTGTTTTGGTTTGTAATGCCTTCTCATGATTCTCTATTTTTGAATTTGTGATGGTTAATAATACAAGATGATATGTTATAAATGTTGAGCAGAATTGTTGAATTGTGAAAGGGTATAAACACCCTAATTTGATCCCTTGTGGAATAGTGTATTTATAAGGGTCCCAAGATGAACTTTTATTTTGAGACTCAACTATATTGGCATTCAAACATCCTTTGTATTATAGGTCAACTTTTTTTTTTTCTTCGTAACATTGTGTTTATATTGATTATTTAAAGAAACACCTCTTATTATTAGGATGTTGATAAAGTGTCCTTGTAACATGATCTTTCGTTATCATACTTGTAGTGTTTTACTAGTTCACGTATGCTATCATGTCTTCTTCATACCCTTATGTCACTATGTTGATCACTAAATTTTTATTAGTAAGGACACTTGGATTTTCCATCATTTGTACTTCAACATCTAAAGATATCCTTACTTCAACTGGATTTACATCTTTCTGAGTTGTGATGTTGATCGGATCTGTATTGGTTCCTTTCTCCATGACTTGGATTTTTAAATATGAAGACTTCTCCAGTTCCATAGGCTCATTCACTATTTCTTTATTAATTGATTCTTCTTTATTGGTAAGTTGCTCTAACTTATTATGTAGTAAGTTCTTATCATTGTTTAACTTCTTAATTTGTGTAAGTAAGCTTTGATTATGATCTCTTACACATAAAAGTTCTTGATTATTTTTTGACTTATTGAATCTATTTCTAAGGCCTTGATTCTATGGTTTCTCATCCTTTAACCTTTTTATTTGTTTAAGGAACCTATGATTAAGGTTCCTTAGGTTGGAATTTTCTTCATCTTTCTTTGATAAACTCTTGTTGATTTTCTCCTTGAGATATTGATTTTCTTGTTCCATATTTTGATTGCACTACTTCGTATCCTCCTGTTAGGAAACTTTAATGCTAGAAATGCAACCAATCAAGCTATTATTTTAAGTAATGTCTTCAACCCTAATCCTCTTTGGCTAGATGAGGACCTTGTTTTAGCTAATAGTTACAAAAGAAACTCTGAAAAATTGATTGAGAATTTGTTTGGGGTTTATCAAGCTATGTAGTTCTCAAGATTTAATAATTTTCAATGGTCTAAGGAAGTGGGCAAATTCTAATAGGATGACTTGTATCCAAGGGTTGGGTAGCAGTGTTGTTGATTATGTAATATCAAATATCCCCATATACAACAAAATAGTAAACTTTGATTTATTACATGACCACGAACCTGACTCTAATCATAGACCTCTAACCCTAAATATTAACTTTGCCATGCACAAAAGCTCCATTGAAGAGCACTCTTACAGCCAAAGGCACTTACTTTTTGACAAACATAAAATCAAACTTTTCTTAAAAGACTTAAGAAATGATTTAAAAGTCATATCGTATCAAAACAATATTGAAGTTGACTATTAGAATTTTACAACAACCCTCTGAAATTCCATTAACAAATTCTCTATTGAGGTGCTACATAAAAACAAAAACTATACAACTAACCCTCGGTACGATAATGAATGTAAAATTGCTAAAAAGTCCATTAGGGATGCTTCCAATGCATATTTAAAATCTGATAAGATAAATAGATATAAAACTTTAATTAAACAGATAAAAAAAAAAAGTCTATATAAATAGAAAGTAAGAGAAGCTTTTGCACCTATTTAAGATAGATCCTAAGAAATTATGTAGGCAAATTCTAACTCATAAAACTAAATAAAATAATAAGATTCCCTTTTAGGACTGGAATTTCTACCTTAAAAATATGTATGAATCCCCTAATGTCATGGACAACCTGTCAAACAACTCTACAAAGGATGAAACATTTTCTATAGAAGACATTAAGTTTGGGATTAAGCGACTCTCAAAAGAAAAATATAAGGAAATCAACGGTTACCAAGCCGAAATATTTAAAATTAGAGGACTTTTCCTCATCCCTCACATACATAATCTCTTCAATTTAGCTATTTAACAAGGCTTCCCAAAACCTTGGACTCAAAGCCCCATTGCACATATTTTAAAAAATGGGGATAAAAGCAATCTCTCTAATTATAGGACCATTATGATTAGCCACATTTTAGCTTAGCAAAATCATTTTGCAAAAGAAGATTGATACATGGATAGAAAGCCATGGAAAAATATCTAGAGGCCAGGTTGGGTTTAGAGGCTACCATTCCACCATGGACCACCTTGTTACATTTAGGATCATTGCAAAGGATTTTCGCAATGACAAAACTGATTTTGTAACGTACCCACCCACCCACAGGTTGACCATGCTAACCTGCAACGTACCCAGCCAACCACAGGCTGGCCACGCTAACCTGCAACGTACCCAACCACCCACAGGCTAGCCACGCTATTGTAGAAACTCACCTCTGAATTGATCTCAATCCGAAGTCAAGCATGAAAGAGACTCATGCATAAATCAAGATCCATGCTACATCATAAAGAAGTAAACAACGCACCATGCACAAAAAATAACCAACAAATAGGCACATTATGAATACATATCTCAAAGATAATTAAATACATAGCGGAATAAACATTATACATAAAACACAGAGAGCACTTGTCTTTGCAAGTAAACATTCACCAACTAGTTGCAGACCAAGGACGTTCCTCACAACCATAGTCATTGTTGTTCTTTTACTCTCAACAATAGGTCACCCTCGAGCTAGGGCTATGAATCCACAAGGACAGGTCCTAGGCCAAATCTAAAACATGCAACAGTTGGCTAACTATCTCTCAGGCTTCCTAACCACACAACAAATCTAAATTGCCAGCTCTCTTTCCCCCTCAACCTACACAACCCAAAGAAATGAAAACCTTTCTCTGCCATGAAATCCCTCAGGCTGTCTCATTTTTCTCCAGGGCTCTAGTGCTACTGGTTAGGAAATACCCGTACTGAAAAATCCAAGGATTCTTAGTTGTGGATAGTTCTTTATGAACTGCCATCAATCTCATGCACACATGCATCAATTCCCTCTTGGAATGATCAATAATTTATTACATCCATTTAGCAGTGGCTCTCCTCTTCCAACCATTTGTTTCCATGCTCAACCCAAGAGCACACGAATTTGACAATAATGAGTGAAGAGAAAGGAAGAAGAAGAAGAACCAACAAAACCAGAAGAATCCCCAAAACAGCCCCCAAGGGATGTTTAAATAATTACATGAAGACAAGAACCACCTGACCTTCCTCCCAAGAAGCTCATGTAACCCCTTTTCTCCATAAAATCAATTATGGGTAAATAAAATATAACAAAAAGACTCAGCCCCTTAAGCCCCCTCTCTCGTGGAATCATAGCCCCCTATCTCTTTTGTCCTTGTCTGTCTTGTAGCCATCGATGTATTTTATTAATGTGTATGAAGTATTACATTTCCTAGGCACTCTGGCCCCTTTTCAACTTTACTGGCTCACCAACCTAAGTCACAATTACATAATACATTATGGTTCATAAGGGTTAGAACCAAGGTGTTACATCCCCCTCCCCTTATTTTGGCACTTTCCTCAGTGCACAACACCAGTCCAATGTTATTAACATTACAAATATGGGCTCTTTGGCCTTAATTTGCATAGGCAATCCAACCAACTCTTATATATATGGGAACTCTGGCCTAAAATTAAACATGTATACATAGGCATTCCAACCCAAAACATGTATAATGGTCTTCCAAATTTATATTTCTGGCAGCAGTTCCAACCAACAAGATCTCCTTCCCTCTCATCCATGCACAACCCAAAGAAATGAACCCCTTTCTCTGTTATGTAGTACTTCGGGTTGTTCTACTTCTTTCCAGGGATCCAGTGCACTTGGCCAAGAAGTTTCAGAGTTGCAGCTTCCAAGGCTCCAGTGCACTCGGCCAAGAAGTTTCAGAGTTGCAGCTTCCAGGACTCCAACTGCAACAAGTCCCTTGGACTTTCTTCCTTTCATGCCTTTGTCATTCAGCTGCTCCAATATTATCTTCTTTTTTTCCCTCATAGTATAATAATTTTCTATATCCTCAACATTCATCATTTTCCTACAAAATTTCGAATCAACAAGCATATCAATTCACAATTTTGTGCATAAAGTCTTCATTTTTGTTCATAATTTAAGAGTAAATTTTTCATAAGCCAGTACAATACTTATATGTGTGGCTCATAGAGTTGCATCCATATGTCTGTCTTGTTAACTTAGCTCATTGTTTTCCCTTGACATACCTATTGTGTGCATGATCCCAATCAATATTTTACAAGAGCTATCAAAGTATCCTCTTACTTGCGGTCACTCACCTTCCAAGCCCAGGCTTAGGCATTCCCTTATCTACTATACAGTCCCTCATGTGATCCATCTTGACTGGCCAAGGATTTCTTGCACAAGAATATTTCTAGAGACTTTATTGAGTCTTACAACCGAGGCAACTCTCTGGCTTGTGTTACCGCAACACAACATATTCTAGGGCGATCATTCAAGTGAGAGAGCATTCATTTTTCGGTCTCCAATTTCTTTGCATTGGCATCCTACTTCCACTATGAACTCTGATATCAGAAGTGGATTTATTTAACACTTAAGATTTGCAATTGTCTACACCTCTCTTCCTTCTAGGCTAGGTAGTCATACTTTTCCTTTTCATGCTCATCAATGACATTTTTAACCTGCTAGCTTCATATCCCATGTGAGGATTTTTCCCTTGGTTGTACCTGCAATTTATTTAGATTTGGTGGTTGTTGACTAATACTTTTGCTCCACTATTCTTGAGTTCTTTTCTGCCTCATCCAACTTTTGTAATCTATTTCATTCTTCCATGACTATTATATCCAATCCTAGACTGGAATTGATCCAATTAATCTCTAATCCTGCCAAATCTACAAGAAATCATTTTGTTAGAATTATACATATCATAAAAAAAATTGTCAATTAATGCTACAGGTACCTTTTCTGCTTAATTCATGAAGAAAATATAAGTTATCCAAATTAGAATAATTCTAGGTCAATCTCCTCTGAATCATCACTGTACTCTTTCCCCAATCGGATATCTGAGATGACAGTTAGGGATTCCTAGAAAAAAAAAACACACTTTTTGCCCCCTTAGCTAATACAAAATTTGAATTATGCCTAGGCACTTTCTTCAAACCATGTCCCACGTGACCACGGTTCAAAATCATTGGCTTAATCACTCTTTAGTGTCTCACTATTTGTTCTTCTACACATGAGATGGTTTGAAACCATATCCGAGGGCTTGGTCACTTCTGGCCCCTTTTACCTTATCATGAGACCGACACTGGGGCCCATTCCCTTCGGCCTTCGGTTGTTCTCTGTTTTCCAAATTTTGATTTCTCCTGGAGTTACACTTTGTCAAACCTTTCAATAACTCCTACTAGCAGAATCAGATAGTCGATACTTGATCTCCCATTGAATGGACGGTCCCACCCCCATCTAGAGGCTTCAACGAGATCAACGGTCGTGACTTAATCAGGCGTTGGGATACACAACTCTTAACCAATTCAAAAATTCAGCGTTCGAGGCTCTAGGAAATTCATCTCGTGTGTCGTTCAACTCCCTCAGAGTGAAAACCATCAAAGTACTTACCCTGTTCTTCCATGGATTAATCAGATGGTTAAGACTTAATCAAGTGCTGGGATGGACAATCCTTAATTAGTTCAGGATTTCAGCGCTCCGGGCTCTAGGACATTTCCACTCCCGAGTCTTCCACTTCATCGAAGTGACAACCGCCAAAGTATTTACTCTATCCTCCTACTGCTTTATCCAAAGGTCGAGAAATGTCCCGAAGGGATCTCAGATTGACGGTCTACGTGGCTTCATGAATTCGGTCTTCGACACTTTTCACTGACAAAAACTTGGACACCCCCAGAGTCATAAACTCCCGAAGATGACACGACATGGTGACGTCACCTAGGGTGATGTGGATCGGTGGAACATATGCAACATGTCACTTAAAAATGAGCATATTGGGGTCCAAAAGGTACTAAATCTAGGTGACATGCATCCTCACATGGCACCCCTGCCACGTGGAATAAGCCATGTCATCAAACACATGGACGATCCACAATCTCTGCTTCAGATCCGATAGCTTGCGTAACTTCCCGACTTTACACTTTTGTGAATTCGACACTTTGAGGCTTTGATATGCAATATACCCAGAAATTTTTGAAGTGGCGAAGTTTTGAAGTCTGAACTTCACTAACCTTCCACCATCACAAGATTCGATGGTCAACATTACTCCCTAAGTCCTTCCCTCGGTCTAACAGTTGATGGGAATTATGGGACTTCGGCGCTCCAAGGCTCCGGGTTGTAGTAGTTCTAAAGGGTACAATTATCCCTGAGTGAAACCTCCTGAAGTGGTCAACACCGAACAACCATGATCAATGGTGAATATTCCTCCCTAGCCTCCCATCAAATCAGATGGTTGACGGGGCTTTATGACTCCAACCTTCGACAGTTCAAGATTTTCCTACCTACCATGATCAACAAAGCAGTGAAGTTCTGAAGTCTTTCCTTCCCGCTTGGCTTCAATCGATGATTGATGATCGACCAGATAGATATGACGGCTGGGACTTAATATTTTCCAACCTCTAGTTTCTCCTTTATCAGATGACTCTTGTTCACCTACCTTTAGATCCAATGATCCAAAACTCCCTTGATCCCATGGTGGTGATCGCTCCCGAACTCAAAGGGACGGTCACGACTCTATGATCCTTTACAAAGGATCTCTGACGCTCTGGCTTCTGCACGATCTCTGCAATGTCATTCCTCCCGAGCTTTTCAATTTCAAGGTGTGTACTCGATCTTAACCATGAGATCCTGACCAACAGATCCGGCCCAATGTTTCAACTTGTAACTCTGATACCAATATGTAACGTACCCATCCACCCACATGCTGGCCACGCTAACCTACAATGTACCCAACCACCCACAGGCTAGCCATGCTACTGTAGAAACTCACCTCTGAAATGATCTCAATCCAAAGTCAAGCATGAAAGACCCTCATGCACAAATCAAGATCCATGCTACAACATAAAGAAGTAAACAATGCGCCATGCACAACAAATAACCAACAGACATGCACATTATGAATACATATCTCAGAGATAATTAAATACACAGCATAATAAACATTATACAAAAAACACAAAGAGCACTTGTATTTGCAAGTAAACATTCACCAACTAGTTGTAGACCAAGGACGTTCCTCCTAACCATATACATTGATTTTCTTTTACTCTCAACAACAGGTCACCCCCGAGCTAGGGCTATGAATCCACAAGGATAGGTCCTAGGCCAAATCTAAAACACGCAATAGTCAGGGATGATTTTAAGGATGAAAAATTATTTTAAAATGTAGAAACCTTGGCGAAACTTACTAATCCTTCATATGCCAACTATAAACGTTTGGCGATATTTTTGTAAAAATTTTCAAATTTCTAAGGATTTAATATATTTTTGATAAATTTTTGGCGATTTTTAAGGTAAAATAATTTATCCTATAGAATTTGGGCGAATCATTTTTAAAATAGCGAATCTCGTTTTTGGAAAAACCATGGAAAATTAGCCCATGAGGGAAATTTAGCCCCTAAAATCATCCCTGGCAATAGTTGGCTAACTAGATCTCAGGCTTCCCAACTGCACAACAAATTTGAATTCCCACCTTTATTTCCCCCTCAACCTGCAAAACCCAAAGAAATGAACACCTTTCTCTACCATGCAGTCCCTCAGGTTATCTCATTTCTCTCCAGGGCTCCAGTGCTACAGGTCAGGAAATCTCCCTACTAGAAACTCCAAGGATTCTCAACTATGGACAGTTATTTCTGAACTTCCATCAATCTCATGCACACATGCATCCATTCCCTCCTGGAATGATCAGTAATTTATTACAACCATTTAACAATGGCTCTCCTCTTCCAACCATTTTTTTCCATGATCATCCCAAGAGCACACGAATTAGCCAGTAATGAGTGAAGAGAAAGGAAGAAGAAGAAGAAGAACCAGTAAAACCAGAAGAAACCCCAAAACAACCCCCAAGGGATGTTTAAATAATTAAATGAAGACAAGAACCACCTGAACATTCCTCCCAAGAAGCTCATGTAACCCCTTTTCTCCTTAAAATTAATTATGGGTAAATAAAATATAACAAAAAGACTCAGTCCCTTAATCCCCCTCTCTCGTGGAATCATAACCCCCTATCTCTTTTGTCCTTGTCCGTCTTGCAACCAACTATGTATTTTATCAATGTATATAAAGTATTACATTTCCTAGGCACTCTGGCCCCTTTTCAACTTTACTGGCTCACCATTCTATGTCACAAGTACATAATATATTCTAGTTCGTAAGGGTTGGAATCGGGGTGTTACAGATTTGCTTTGTTGTTTCATTGATTTTAGAAAAGTTTTTGACATTATGCCTAGGACTAACCTCTAGAGTAGGTTAGAAGATCTTAAAGTCCCTTTCGAGTTAAGATCTACTGCAGTAAGGCTATATGAGAAAGTTATTGTCAATTTTAGGAACTTTGAGGGATGGTCGAAAGAAATTAACTGTAATATAGGATTCAAGCAAGGTTGTCCCCTATCCCCTACCCTTTTCGACATCTATATCTATAAGTTAGAATATTTTTTGGAGGATGTAGGTTGTGTTGGCTCGACTCTCGCTAGTATAGTCATCATCTTGCTTCTTTATGTTGATGTTATTGTTCTTATGGTGAAGAGTCCCTATTACCTAGGTAAGCAACTAATAATCCGCAAGGAGTTCTGCTCTAGCATGGGCATGACTGTGAACACTGACAAAACAAAGGTTAAGATAATTAAATCCAATAGGATCACCTACAACATTTTTGTTTATGACGACAATAGCTTCGAGGAAGTGCCTTCGTACAAATATCTTGGAATCAATATCCATCGCAAGCCCAATTGGGACTATGGCATTGAGAAAAGGATAAATGGAGGGTGAAAAGATTATTATGGGCTTGAAAACAATTGTAAATCAACATACCTTTGTCTTTGGGATAAAAAAAACTCTTCTTTCATACTCTCGTCATTTTGGTCATCTTATATGGATGTAAAGTTTGGGGTTGCAGTATATCTAGAGAATACTAGAGTAAGATATAACATATCCAAAATAATTTTATAACTTATAATTTCAAAATTAAGGACAATACACCCTATCATATCCTCCTCATAGAATCAATCCTTTCCCCCATTGAAATAATTTCTATGATTAGATATCGAACGTACAATAACAAGATACACAACATGGATGACAAGAGGCTCCCCAAAATTGATTTAAACTCTAGCCAAAACCACCAGTAGCTCAAGTAGGGATGGAATGTAATGCCCATATAATAAATAAAAATAAAACCAGACATGAATATAAATTAAGGGAAAACTTTAATAAAATTTTAGTAACTTGCAAGGGCAACGGTCATACCTGTCATGAAGAACCAACATATATGTAAGTCTCCTGGCCTTAGAAATGTAACACTACCTTTATCCTTGAGAAAATCATGCAACTAAATAATGGGGGACGACTCTCCACCCAACCGTAGACCTTTCTACCCAAGGATAGCAAGGTCACCCCTGAGCCCCCAATATACTACTTATCCAACACTCTTATGCCTTCTTCTATCCATCAACCAATCAAGGAGAGACGATCCTTTGCCTGTTCCTTTCACTCTTTATATAGAGTCCATCTAGTAAAGAACCCAATCCCTAGGGTTCACTATTTTATTATTTATCATATTTTTAGGGTTTCTTCATTGAATACGGTTACTTATTTTACCATTATATTAAATACACATATGTCCATATTAATTATTTATTATGACCCCCTTTAAGTATAATTACTATATATTTATTTATTATTGTTTATTCCAATAAGTATCTATTATGGCCATTTTATGAGAATTATTATATTCATGATATTATTATTATTATTATTCAATAATAATAATGTGGGGCATGACATACACCCCTCCTTCAAGGAACTTCATCCTAAAGTTAGCTTGATTATGTTTCTTATAGCTCACTATCCTCCACAACACCCTTTGTTAGCTCATGTACCTTCCACAACACCCTTTGTTGGACTAGTATAAAGCCACCCAAGTGACTACAACATGCATTGAAAGTCCACATCACAACATTGGGGAAGCATGAGTGCTCTCTATTCGTCCTTCATGACTTTCATAACCATGCTTAAATCCTACCAGTCTATCTAGAGCCCCCAAGGATCGAGACCTCATCTGCCCAAGCAAGCATTTGGATCGATACTCATGTACACTAGACATCTCAAAAGGTTGTCCTAAATCCCTCCACAACAACCAGGTATAGCCCCAAGCATCGAAGTCCAATCCGACAACACCATTGGCGAGCAATGCTCCAACCACTCTTCGGGACTTCGATATCATAACTCCAATACAAGGCATAATAATTATTGGCATAAGTAGTAGATTTAGTTGTCCCCATCCCATAAGATGTTACTTGTAATATTCTCCTTCGTGGTTATGGGCTCCCACTAGATCATCAAATAAAATGGCCCACAAGCACAGCCTTTTCGATCCATTGGTGGATAACCTGGCAATCACCACCTCACAACATGCAATCATTGAATTATTCATTATATCAACATTTCAAAGAAGGAATCCACATGCTAACTCTTGCATGTCATTGTGAGAATACAATATCATTGACATCTTGAGTAGTAATATACCACATGCTCCAGCATGTCATTTTTAGACATCTCATCATAAAAAATGCATGTAAGTTCCGCGTGTCATCACATA
The DNA here is from genome assembly GCA_009831015.1 of Picea engelmannii. NCBI lineage: Eukaryota > Viridiplantae > Streptophyta > Pinopsida > Pinales > Pinaceae > Picea > Picea engelmannii. Next base: position 559,329 of record ML777797.1, read on the forward strand.
ATGACATACTATCATACTATTATAACATCAACGCATCTTTATCAAGTTATATTCCATCAAAATGAAACTGCATGTTAACAACATGAATATAACAATCATCTCAAAAACATTATCATGATTCATCAACAAAATCCATTTCACTAGCCTGCATAAATAATAGTGACCACCAACTTTTATATCTAAGAGATATCATCAAAATATCCATCTACCATATGGATCTTTTTGGTTAAGTTTTTCAACTTGGATGGATCATTAATACCATGAGTGCTAGGTTCTTATAAAGATACCAATTGTTTTTCAACAAACATTTTATCTTCTTTCAGTGAGAAGTTGATGATTTAGAGGATAAGTATAATCACCTATCAGATGCCAAGTTTCCTATTTAATTCATTTCATATTTATTTGAGCACACTAGCATTTAATTAGTTTATATGCATAAAGCCACTCAATCATGTTGAGACTCCTCCTAAACAGTCACATCTAAATGAAATCCAACCTTCTTCTATTAAGTTCATAATCCCAAACATCAACGATCATATCCACAAAAAACATGCTTGATAGCAAGGGAAGAGTTTCAAGCAACTATTCCTCTCATCTTTGATTCTACTCCACTATGAAATATCCATTGTTTATGATCTAACATAGTACTGATTATAAACATGTGGATCATGATTTATGTAATTGATTGTCTTTACCTGGTTGATCCATTGTAGAGTCTCGATCAAACAAATGAGGCTATTGTGAATGATGGTGTGGTGTAGGTAACCTATAACCCTATAATCGCAAAGTGAACAACAATTTCGCACATCAACATAATTGGAAGTATACACACTGATGGAATATCCACTAATTCGCAATATGAACAAGAGGCAAATAGTCCCAACAAGAGCACAATCAATATCAACATTTAAGCATATCAATATCAACATTGTTACATTATCCAACTACAAATTCTTACAACAAAATAACCCAGTTAACTAACTAATGTTAGCAACCAATTCCCCCAATTCTATATCTCGAGAAAGGTATATCCTTTCCATATGTTCAACCTATTTGGGACTACATGCTTGATGAGGTCCTTGGCACTATCTCATAACGAGTCAGTAATGATGGTGGAAGTTTCCATTCTAATCATTGTCACCCCTTTAATCCAATTCTATTACCCTCAATTGAGACAGATAGGGAAAAATGATAAGAATGCATATCATGTCCAAGGAAGAAAAGTAAGAAGCATTGTCAAAAACTAAACATTCAGGTATCCCAAAACGTGCGATGATATGAGAATTTAAGAACAAAATTACATGATTAGTATTTACTACCCTTAAAGGTAAAGCCTCGAACCACCTTGTAAAATAATATGTTGTCGTGAGAATGTATTTGTGTTGTTGTGAAGAAGGGGGGTTAATTGGTTGTTATCAGAAAAATCGGTAAGTGCGGACACAAACTAATCTCCCTAACTTCAACAAGAAATTAGAACAAAACATGATAGTATACTAAACTTTCCTTAGATTTCAGTTACAAAATAAGAAGAGGATCCAAAACATACCTTTTAAATGTAGTAGACTTGACCTCGCCAATGTGATCCCAGCTCCGTCATAAACTTTATGGAGAATTATCTACGAAGAAACACAAGCCAACGAAGAGAATATTAACATAGTCTATTCGATATGAAACTATGTATGTGATCAAGGAATCATACAATATGGACAAGTAATGTTCATATAGGAAAGAAAAAGTATATATGTATTAAAGAATGTGGAAGAAATATACAACCAAATGCCTTGATGTTGTTAGGTTCCCTCCAACAGTTCCTTTCTTCTCACTCACTTCTACTCCATGGATTCCGAGACCAACAATATATCTTGCCAAAGCAAATCTCAAAGCCAACATAGGCCCAAAAACTCCAAGCTACAAAACTCAAGAACTAGCCATTCCAAAAACTCCAAAACCTAACATTCCCAATGAGAACTCCTCCCCTTTTATAGGCTAAAAAGGATAGAGTGAGGAGTTTAATATGATCCCATGAGATCAGGGATGTGACTCAGATCCAAACAAATCGGAGGCCAACTCACCCTCGAAGCTTCTGTTCTAGAAGGATCAATAAGATTCTCTTTTTCCTTCATACAGAAAAGTGTCGCACCTTTAATACTGAGAAAAGTGCGACGATGTTGCAAGCTAGTGTGGTGTAGCCTGTGATGATCCTAGATCGTCGCACCCTTAACACTGAAAAGAGTGTGGCAATCCCTCTTTATAAGGTTTTTACAAAGGAAAATATCATTTCATCTCTCTGGGAAAATTCAACTTCATTCTTCTTCAGGAATTAAGGAAATTGATCCTTCTAAAGAAAAACGATAGGTTTAAATCATTAACGGTCATAGGGGTGACGAAAATAATGTGTAATAGTGATCCCCCAAAAGTATGAAGTTAGAATATAATGATAGCTGAAATAATTTTTCGAGTGTATGTTGGGAACAACATGTCGATCGAAAACCTGCCAACAAACAAGGAAATACAATACAATAATATATCATCACTGGGGTAGGCATTCCCATACTCATAATACAAATGAATCAAAGCATAAATGTCGACATGCAAAGATCAATGTCAAGTAAGACAGGTCATGGCCACCAAACATACACTGTGGATTCATGCCGATATGACTCAAATCTGAACATAGCCACCAAAAATACATTGTAGATCTATGTGTTAAAGACTTCAAATTCAAACTTAGCCACGATACATACATTGTGGATATATGCAACAATACAATCTGAATATACTCCAACGCAACCTGAATCTATCATAAAAGATTCAGGGTCTTCATCTCCATCACTCTATAGTACGAATCTAACCATGCGAATACATGTGTTGAAGTCGAACATGGTAGAAACCACTTGATTATCGGTCATTAATGAATATCATTAACAAGTGCAAGGGAAATCACCATTAATGTCAATGACTCCCAAGGTAATCTAGTACAATCCAACAAATGTGAATTAATAATTTGAAGTCGAACACTCAGTGGAATCTCCCGATCAGGGGTCAATGATGAAAACCCACTGTCAAAAGTGAGGAAACCTGCCATTGAGGCATGCAAGTTCCATGGTACCAATTAGTTTTTAAGTCTAATTCTTGGATAATGAGTTGAAGTCGATAGGAAAATACTCGTCACAGGAAGGCCTCGATGTATCCTCCATCAATGACACGAAATAGGTAAAAATATTTGAAGTATATCAAAGTAACAAGTGAATCAAGACTGACTCAGGGATGGTCGATGCAATAGAAGTCTTAAGGACTGCAGAAATGGCCAACACAATAGAAGGCTTTCTAGGTTGAACTTCTCTTTGAACATATTGACGACATGACAATTGTCTTGGCAACACTGACTCAACAATAGGGATCACAAACCAAAATGTAATCTTATAAAGGAGTATGATCAAGAGATGATCCGTCAGGATTTTTCGAATGACTATGGTTGAGTGTTTTAAATTGCATGCATTAATTGACCATTGGGAAACTTAATGAAAGAGAGAGAAAAGAAAATGCATTATACAGCCATTAACATAATTGAAAATCTGAAATGGAATGAAAACAGCAAAACCATAATGCACAAGTTTGATAACGGAGTTCGGCAACTTTGCCTACGTCTCCGGGCCTTTTCTCTGTGAGGGAGG
>ML777797.1:563451-615176 GCA_009831015.1 Picea engelmannii
CCCTCTCCTCCTTTATGCGCATAAAACCATACAATATAATTAATATTATGGGTTTTATAACATAAAAAATAATGTGGCGCATTGGTTATAGGACTATTGTGAAGGCGCTTAGGCTTAGTGGTTGGTCATGGGTTCAAAACCCATGGACCCCAAATATTTTTTAAACCTGCCACTTTGACTTTGACTGGGTGCCACGTGTCAACCGTTGATTCGACGAAGACAACCAACTGGAACATGCCACTTGTCAACCGCTCATTGGCCCACATCACTGCCACACGTCACTGCCATGTCACTTGCCGCATGATTCTGACGTCATCCGCCACGTACGCTGCTGACGTCATCCCGTGCCACGTGTCACCCTTCCAGTGGTGACATGTGTCACCTCAGAATTGGTCCAACCGTACGTCCAAAACACCAAATCTGCCTGACACGTGTCACGCTCTGGTGCTGCCACGTGTCACCTGTATGGCCACGCCACGTGCCATCGTATGGACGTGCCACGTCACTGTACGGACATGACACGTGTCACTGTACGGACTGCCCAGTCAACATCTTTTTTTGCCTGTTTGACTTTTCGGACAGAATGCAATATCTTCTTCATACGGACTCCGTTTGACATAAAAATTATACCACCGGAATCAGGAAGACGAGACGGACGCAATGGTGTTGGTTTCGTCAGATTCCGAGCACTTTCATTTTTGAGCATTTTTCATGCCCTGACAGCCTTCTGAATCCGATTTCGGATCAAGAGACAAGCTGATTTTCCAACCTAGACACAAAGTGAGTGAAAGGGTGTCATGTTCAAAGGTGACTCTTCCATAGAATACAAGTTTAGATACATTTCTTTCCCAATTCCCCCCCAACCATTTCTGGCGAGTACCTCTTTATTTTTATACAAGCTTGAGGAGGATAACATATGCTTGAAATGTAATCTCATCCTTCGGATGAGTCCCTCAGAGTATGTTTAATGAACCCTAGGAAGGAGTGGTTCGGTCCCATATGGGCCTTTTGATGTTTGTTTTACGAGTCCAAAGAAAGTAAACTCATTGGTTCTTCATATTTAAAGAGTCTAAAAAACACTTAAAGGAAACTCTAAAATATCTTTTTTCGTAAAATAGTCTGGTGAGACCGAAAAAGAGATAATCTACCGCTCAACAGACGTTTTCTTTGAATACTTTAACGAGCATGAAAAGAACAAGATCGCTTGGCAATCTTTTCATGTTTAGAGAGTCTGAAAAGAGCTTAAAGGGAACTCCAGGGGGTTCCTTTTTCGTATAACCTTTACGAGTCTGAAAAAGTGATAAAATTTTACTCGGTTACATTCTCATGTATTTACGAGCACGAGAAAAAACAAAGAATGAGCTCGATATTGTTTTCATTTTTACCCAAGCTTAAAACAAAACAAAACTACGCTTGGGATAGATTTTATTTTTACACAAGCTAAAAACTAAACAAAACTATGCTTGAACCTGGTTTCATTTTTACACAAGCTTGAACTAGAGGAAATTATGCTTGAGGTAGGTGGTTTCATATTTACACAAGCTTGAACCATAGAAAACTATGTTTGTGACTTCCAAACGCAGAATCCAGGGATGGTTGGTACTTATCCCCCAGCTTAAGAAGATAGCGACTTAACTTCAGCATGAAGTCCAGAGGCTGTAAGCATTTCCCCCTAAGCTTCATTTCATCCAATAGCATAGGTGGAGGAAAGGAAGCTTCAAATACTATACGTAACGAATTACTTGACTCAATCGAAGAGGGGGAAATTCTATTTCATTTTTTAACGATCTTGAAATAGGAACAAGAACTATGCTCACAAATCCAGGTTCAATCCCCGGACCTATGTTTCAATTTTTAATGAGATTGACACAGAAACAAGAACTATGCTAGTAAAATTTGTTTCATTTTTTAACGAGGTTGCTACAGAGACGCGAAAACTATCCTCGTAAGCTGGTTTGATTTTTTAACGAGCTTGAAATCATAAAACCATTCTCAAAACTCTCTTCTTGATCATGGCTTCCAAGAGGACAATTCTCCGGAAGGAAACCATGTCATGGGACAAAACTCCGTCATGGATTCCAAGAGATCTTCACTTGATGGAAGAAACACACTTTTGAAGGAACACATGTCGAGGACCACGATAGGGGTAAGGAGGTCATGCTCCAATAGCCCTACCGAAGAGATCACCATGTCAACTACCAGGTCCAAGTCATAAGAGATTGAGCTGACAATGAGAGGCTCATCTACATCGACAGTTGAAGGCATGGAAGACAATGCCACATAATTGACATGTGGTGGGGGCGATACCGTCTGCATATAATAACCATTCAGGGAGGTCGTTGGGTTGATAGTCAAATCAGGACCAACAAAGGAGATTTGATCAATATTCACAACTCTTCCATTGTGAGGGAAATATATCACACGAAAAAGAGTGGACACGATAACTTTCATGGCATAGACATAATCTCGCCCAAGGAGTAAATCAAAATCCTAGGGATCTTGGACTACCGTGACGTCAATAAAGACAATTTTTCCTCCCAAAGTTACGGGAAACTGAGGAAGGGTCCCTAAAGGTTGACTGGTTCTTTTGTTAAAAACTAACAGATTCTACATAACTGGCACAAGTTGAGGACAACCCAAATCTTGTCAAGCAATAGAGGACAAAATACTAACGGATGCACCTTCGTCTATTAGTGTATGAGGAACGTCCCGACCACAAACTTGTACTATAATCTTGAAAGGAATGTGAGAGGGAAGACGAGATCCAATTAGCGCACCCCAATCAAAAGGGATGGACTCATTACTTGGAGGGGGTTCCACAGGAGAAGGAGGAATTCCCCCTAGCATAGTAGAATTTGTATCAACTATAAAAACTTGGGCAGTATCGGGTTTACTCTCTAATGGGAGAGTAGGATCAACAGATGATGGGATCAGATCGACTACTTGGATTTCATTCTCCAAGGGTATAATGGGGTCGACATGTGGAAAAGGATCGACCGCATTGGTTTCACTCTCTAAAGGGAGAGTGGGATCGACCGAGGATGGGATCAGATCGACCACTTTGTCAAATGGTCCAACTAAGGATACGATCATATTGACTACTTGATCAACCAAACTAACCAACAAAGAGATCAGATTGATCATTCCATCAACCATAGGTGGGTCGAGAGTAAGCTTGTGATAAGTAGCTGGAAGTTGAGGTTGGTAAATAGTCATGTCTTCTAGTAATTTTGAGGCTTCGTCCATATGAGGGCAAAGGTGAGTTTGATGACTCCCTCTGCATAACCTACATATGAACTATTCGACAACATGGGTATTCCAACAGAGGACAAACACCTTCAGTAACCACTCACATAACCAAATCAAAGATCAACAGACCGATGTTTTCACGTGGTAAAACCCCTACAAGGAAACATCCATAGCCCTAGCCAACGCGGCCACTTGGAGCAGTTTATTAATGAAAAGAAAAATATTACAAAGAGATTTTACAAGATAGTTTCTCACAATCAATCATTGGAAAAGGACCCTCCATTCTCTTTAAATATAGATCATGGACCAATCGGGTGTTAAGCCATGGATCAATGGTCGTTAAGGTCGAGGAGAGTATGAACCGTCGGATCACTCTATGTCGGGAACATATCGTGACCATCGGATTTCCTAACTACAAATGCATACTAATTCATACTAAAGAAACACACTAGAAAACACACTTTTACCTAACAACATAATAAACCAAGTAGATCTTACTAACTCCTAAGTGTCTAAATATCCTAACAGGAACTTGACTCTACTTTTCTTCTTCCCAACGACATCTTAACTAGTTGACGGGAGGTTATCATCATGTTGTTCAGAAGCTGATGACATGGGTTGGCGAGGGTGTGTATACCATGCTTCTATAACCTTGGATAGACCAGGGAAATCCTTAAGAAGATGGCTACCCTTACAAATATTGCAAGGGTACTTGGGCTTATGGTGGATCTTGGCATCATCAACACTCCCAACATGATTAACAGTAACTGGTTGTAGCGATGTAGGGAGGACCAATGTTTTCATAAGAAGGAAAAAAAAAAAGGTTCCCCTGGAGCAGGGGTTGCTTCATTGGTCATTCCGGGAACTGACGCCATTAAACATAGATCCAAACTAGAGTATGCTAGGGAAAAAATAAACAACACATGCTAAAAATCTAGGAAGAAAGCAAACAAACAAAACCTTCTCACAATGAACACACTAGTTGGTGATGAAATCCAACGTCGCAAGAACAATCTAAGAAGGGGTTGAGATAGAGTGGGTGGAAAAGTTACGTTGATGACCTGCTTAACAGACTTACACCCTGGTGCAAGCTCCCACCCATAAACGTGGGTATACCCTCCAAGGAGCCTGAGTGAGTTTGGCCAATGTCGATTCCAGGTACCATTAAGACTCGTCCCGCCACAATCACCTTGTGTAAAGACCCTAAAGATATAGGCTACTAAGGTTACCAAGTATGACAATGATGCCTGGGGAAGCAATCGACAGTCTGATACACGTGCAAGGGCAGGGTATCTAAGCCCGAAATCGCCACGAGAAGGTCCGCACAGGATTTTCTTCTCAAGTGACCCCCAATAATACACACAATATCTACACTAAGACTAACAAAGTAGGGTGAGTAACTATGTTTGTCCTAATGCGACCTCATGATTGACCCTTGTGTCAGAAGGGATTCCTAGGACAAAATGTAATAGGTGGATTTATCGCTTGCTAGCACAAGATTCTATGTTTTTTTACAACTTTGGAAAGTTATCTTTCACACATATTCCAAAGCCCTACACCCTAAGCTAATGTAGGTTTGCTACCAGAAAATATAAAGATGTCTAATCAATTTTTGCAAGCGCTTTATTTTAAGGTTGTTGTTTACTCAAGAGGAAAATGGTGTGGACTAAATGATGTTTTGATCGACTCTAAATAATGCAAGAAATGATAATGAAACTATTTCACATTGATGAAAGCTATATTATGAGAAGGAGAAAATGTTTATCATTCCTAGATGCACAATGCCCCAAAAAATTATTAAACTCATCAATATCAAGAACTACAAGAAATGAGCCAAAGGGACTGTAGACCAAAAATGCCAAAAACCATGCAATTTCACTACTTCAAATGCAAAGATGCCCCCAATCTAATGCAAAGCGAGAAATTAATTTTTTTTTTCAAAGATACATTAAAAGCAATAGCGAGCTTCTTCAAAACAAAAGCAACCCAAACTACAAGTTTTTATTTTAACACGAGCTATTCAATAAAAGAAGTGTTCTTTCACTAAACAATTCTAAAGAAAAACAATGTTTTGTAACTGAAAGACACTCAAAGCAAGAGATCAAATATTTGAAAAGAAAACACATTAATACAAAACAAAGAATGGCCAAAAGCGTATTCAAATACTGTCAAGCAGACTGTAATCAGACTATAATCAAACTCAAAAATTCACCCCAAAACCATATCTAAGATCTGGGTAGGGAAAACCACCAAAAGCTAAAAAAAATCCCAATCGTCACAGGTTGAAGGATTAACACAGTGTGGCGATCCTTGATCATCGCAGGTAACAAAATACCACATAGCGACAACATCACACTGTCTCTTCAAGGAAGAGTGGGTCGATCCTAAATCATTGCATTGTCCCTCAAAGCAGGGTGCAACGATCGAAGGAAAAAAATAAAAAATAAAAACAAAAAACAAGAAGGTTTTCCAGTGAATTTAATTAGTCAAAGAGTTCATCTGGATCTCCCAATGACTAAGAAAACAGAACCAAGAAATCAAAGCAAGAAACAAAGACAAACTAGGAACACAATCTATTCCCCAGTATGGTCGCCAATTTTGTTATCGGACAAATCGGTAAGTGCAGACACAAACTAAACTCCCTAACTTCAACAAGAAATTAGAACAAAACATGATAGTATACTAAACTTTCCTTATATTTTAGTTACCAGATAAGAAGAGGATCCAAAACATACCTTTTAAATGTAGTAGACATGACCTCGCCAATGTGATCCCAACTCCGTTGTAAAGTTTATGGAGAAGTATCTATGAAGAAACACAAGCCAACAAAGAGAAAAATAACAGAGTCTATTTGATATGAAACTATGTATGTGATCAAGGAATCATACAATATGGACAAGTAACGTTCATAGAGGAAATAAAAAGTATATATGTATTAAGGAATGTGGAAGAAAGATACAACCAGATGCCTTGATGTTGTCAGGTTCCTTCCAATAGTTCCTTGCTTCCCACACATGTCTACTCCATGGGTTATGAGACCAACAATATATCTTACCAAAGAAAAGCTCAAAGCCAACATAGGCCCAAAAACTCCAAGCTACAAAACTCAAGAACTAGCCATTCCAAAAACCCCAAAATATAACCTTCCCAATGAGAACTCCTCTCCTTTTATAGGCTGAAAAGGATATGGTGAGGAGGTTAAGATGATTCCATGAGATTAGGGATGTGACTTAGATCCAAACCGATCGAAGGCCAACTCACCCTCGAAGCTTCTATTCTAGAAGGATCGAGAAGATTAAATTTTTCCTTCGTACGGAAAATCATCGCACCTTTAATACTGAGCAGAGTATGACAACGTCCCAGGCCAGTGTGGTGCAACCTGCGATGATCCTAGATCATCGCACCCTTAACATTGAACATAGTGCAATGATCCCTCTTTATAAGGTTTTTACAAAGGAAAATATCATTTCATCTCTCTGGGAAAATTCATCTTCATTCTTCTTCAGGGATTAAGGAAATTGATCCTTCTAAAGACAAAGGATAGGTTTGCATCATTAACAGTCATAGGGGTGACGAAAATAATTTGTAACATTGGCCCTATGATATCCAGGCCCCATTGTTGGAATGCCATGTCTATTGTAACGGGTTGCAAGTTATATGCAACCTTCTTGACTCGTCCTGCAACTTTTTTACATGTTACACATGTGTGAGCCATAACATGAGCATCTTTAAATAATGTAGGCCAATAGTACCCAGCTCTAAGTACTTTGTGTGCGGTTGTATCCCCACCAAAGTGGTCTCCGACATCACCAGAATGTAACTCAGCTAACACTTTTTCCGATTCTTCCCTTTCCGAGCAACGCAGTAATACGCCATCAAAATTATTTTTGAACAATACATCATTAATTAATTGAAAAGGTGCAGATCTGAGCCTTAGTGCATATCATTATACCAAGAATTAGGCATAATTTGTGTACAACAGATTTGTGTTTCATGATGCAGTATTTCATCTAGTACTGCTAGTTCGTTATCAAGCATTTCAACCGAGTCAACTACCAATTTGCAAAGAGCTTGGCCTCTAAAAAATTGTGCTAGTATGATTTCGAGAACATATTCCTGAAGATAGGTCATCCGATTGGCCCTCTTTTCTCCAAGCTCTTTTTGAACTAACATATTTCTTATTGCAGGGTAAGGAACAATGACTTTTATCCTGGATTTCAAAAGATAAGGTCTAAAATGTTTTGTTGCTTTAAAGACAACATATGATTTTTGATCAACTGCAAGATAATTTAATTATGCTCCTTTAAAGGTAGAACTCATAAATGAAATGGGGATTTCATTATTTTCAGTGTTTTTCTGGGTAAGTATAGCAACGTATGATTTGTCTGATGCAAAAGTATAAAGAGTGAACTCTTTGGAGAAATCAAGACTCATCAAGGAGAGAGCTTATGTTATAGATTTTCTAATGGAATTAAAAACCATGTTTTCTTGTGGTCCCCATTTAAAAATAATGTCCTTTTTAATCATGTTTTGCAGGGGCCTAACCATCTCAGAAAAACTTGGAACAAAACGTCTGACAAAATTGATTTTACCCAAAAACAAATTGCATTGCCTTTTTGGAGGATAGTGGAGGAAGATTGGCAATAACTTGAGTTCATTCGGGGTCTATTATCATTCCATCCTTTGAAACTATAAAGCCAAGTAATATTCCATGCTCTACTTCAAAAAGTGATTTCTTGGGGTTTAATGAAATATCAAACTTAGGAAAACACTATGAGATGTGACAAGTGATCTTTTTTATTCTTTGAAAAGACAGTGACATCATCTAGGTAAACAACAACTAACTGGTTGATAAGGCCACGAAAATCAATATATGTTTCCCTTTGGAAAGTGGCGTTGGCATTAATTAGTCTGAAAGGCATTTTTCGATAGGAATAAGTGCCCCAAGGGTTGCAGAATGTGGTTTTTAACTGATCTGACGGAGACATGAGGACATGGTTGTACCCCAAGAAACCATCTAATAAGTATAGCCTTTCAAAACTAGATACATGTTGTAATATTTGTTCCATTGGAGGAACAAGGTAATTGTCTTTATCAGAGGCTCGGTTTAAATTATGGAAATCGACACAGAGCCATATTTCTTCATTCTTTTTTTTATCGGGACCAAGTTGGATACCCATTGGGTATGCCAACCCGAAAAAATGTTCTTTGATGTTAATAGCTTATTCAATTCCTTTTTTACTGTGGGTTCTAATTTAGGATGCATTTTCCTAAGTTTTTGTTGAAATGGTTGGGTTTGGGGCTTCATGGGGATTACATGTTGTATTATGTTTGGATCAAAAGTTTTTAGATCATCGAATGTCCAAGAAAATACATCTTTAAATTCCTTAAACAATTTAATGAATTCAGATCTTTCTTGTTGAGAGCACACTTTGCCCAGATTAATGTTATGAGGGTTATCTTGCGTTCCTAAATTTACAGTTTCATATTGCAATGAGGAATTGTTCGTTTTACAGTTAACCACTCCCCTAAATTTGTCATGTAAATCATAAAAAATTTCTAATCTAACGATGGACTTAGGGATACAAGTTACTAGATCAGAAGATGTTTCAACAGAACGAGGATCAGATATTACCGAAAAATCACAGAGATTTTCATTGTGAGTATTTTCATCAATTACATCATCTTGGAAAGTGTCCTCCATATGCATAAAATTTATGATCTGTTGTCATCGTCGAACACTCACCAATTGGTGATATTTTTGGGGATTGATGGACTGAACATTAATTCAACAAAAAATGCATTAGGAGAGAAGCCTTCAGCAGGTAATAATTCTGATGCTACATTTGCCAACAAATATGCTTTAGAATTAATAGATCTAGGAATAGAACTTATGTTAAAAGAGAGAAATTTATTAATTAAGTTCCATACCTCGATATGGTAGTTATTTAGGTGAGGTGATAAACAATGAATACCATTTTTCACCTGTCTGACTACAATTTTAGCATCACCAAATACTACCAAGCTTTGGACTTCAAGATCTATGGCCTTCTTGAGTCCCTGCATGAGAGCTTCATATTTCGTCGTGTTGTTTGTACACTCAAATTCTAATCTACAAGCAATGAATGTCTTATTACCTTTGGGGTTAATCAATACATAACCAACAATGAGTCCTTCATGAGATTTAGACCCATCAAAGTATAGGGACCAAATTTCATCATTCTCGCAACCATTTATAATATTTACATCACTTTTAGAGGTTGATGCCTGAGTACAGACTAATATTTCAGATTGTTGATTTGGGTATGTAATAGTAGATATTTCAGTCGCAAATTTCCCAAAGAAAATGTTCATACCTTGACTTTCTAATGCATTCACACTAGGGGTAAAAGGTTCATTTGAGTCGTTTAGATCTGTAACTGTGTACTTCAGATAACGTTCCCTATTAATTCTAAGCTTGTTTGGTTGACCATTTACTGGTAACCATAAATGAGACCAATATGTGGCTAAATAACCATGCAATTGTTCAGACCAATCTCTACTCAAGAACATGTCATATATCTGTGGAATATCAGTGAATACTATGTCAATTACCTGGTGCACTTTTGGGATAGATGATAATCTAATCAATACATCTTTAAGCTCACCAACCACTGTGACATTAGTTTTGTCCAGTTGAACAAACAAAGGAATTACATTTGATGAGGCCCCAGAATCCACCATACAATTATGCACATTTATGTTGAAGATTTCAAAAGTTAACATAAATGGTGGTACATTTTTTCATGGTGTGGGAGAAGAAGCTTGATGATTTTTGTTTGTTATACTTGAGGTTACTTTATCCAAATTTCCTATGATTTTATCCGGTGTATCCCTTTTATTATGGTTCTCAGGTGGTCTTTTGTCCACAATACCCTTTGTTTTGTTAATGCCATTTTCTGCTGATTTTTTGTGTAGAGGATCTTTCTTTTTACCATTATCAATTATGCTTCGTAACATTTTCTGTAGGATGGGAGGGAACTTAAGCAGTTCGAAAATTGATATGTTTGTTTTTAATCTTTTAAGATCCTTAATAGGGTCGTAATCTAGATCAAAGGAAACACAATTTTTTTATGTTTCAACCTATCTCGATTATTTTGATATTGTATTCTTATTTACCTCAGGTGCAGATGTGTTTTGACCTTTACTACGAGTATTATATGGATGTTGGTTTTTATGGATGGTTTCAAAATTAGCTTGGAAAATGTTGTCCGAAAGGTGCCCAAAAAGTGGGGGAGATGAGTCCTCCTCATCGGGTGTTTCTTCCTCATCTACATCGTTTAGATTTTCAGGTGGGATAGCAGCAATATCAGTTCCATCTAATATGGCTTGTATAGCATGATGTAACCATTCAAAATTCAAACCTTCTGCAGTGATATTTGAATTGTTTGGAGGATTTGGAAGTGGTCTCCTAAAAGGTGGTCGATAATTTACATTACTTTAAGACCCTTCCTTTGCAGATATTTTCAAGTCTATAACTTGATTAGATAACTTTTGGAAGGCTTTCTGTAAGCTCTCCAAATCTAAGGGTTCGTGTTCTTTCTTATTTGGAGGAGGTCTGGTAAGACTTTCTATCTTCTTTTTAGAAGAGGAAGTTGATTAAGCTTATGTATTTATGTTATCCTTCAAACTGAGAATATCCTTTTCAATGAGAACCGCCTCCTTAAAAGATTCTAATAACATGTTTTTCTTAGACCTTTCAACCCATATAGCTATGGTATGATGTAGAGCTTTAGCATAGTAAGCAATAGTCAAGTTTTCAGCAAGTATGGGATCTCTAGGGATTTTATTTTTAAGTCTAAGGAAACTCTGATTGAAGTCCTTGACTTCCTCTTTGGGATTCATCTTCATGTTGGACAATTCCATAACTAGAACTTCCAGAGATTTGTCATCCCCAAAATTTTCTAAGAAAATGGTTTCAAACATGTCCCAGGAAAAAATAGTTTGGGGTTGTTGTGCAAAATACCACGTGGAGGCATTTCCTTCGAAGGTATAAGGGAATAGACTACACACGACATATTCATGTTCGACGTTTATAAGTCTAACAACCAACATGAATTTTTTAATATGATCCTCGATTGATTGCTTAGAATCAGGGTCAAACTTGGGTAACCATTTTTCGGGATGTTTGGGTAAAGGATGTTGAGGTCCAGGTATCACCACGACATCTTGGTCAAGCTGCCAAGGTATGGCATGATTATTCTGGTTAGACATTTGGGCTGATGTGTGTGAATTTTGATATTGTCCAGATGAATAAATGTATTCATAAAAGGATTCCCCTCCAGAAGAGGGTGGAGAATATCCAGGTGGGGATGGAGGAATTCCAAATCCCCCAACACCTAGGATTAGTGCTTCGAATGGATTAGTAATGATATCACACAATGCGTGATTGGGCGAACCAATGGAGAGACGATCTTCTTGTTTATTAGAAAAATCAAGTGGTTTATGTAAGTGTTCACCAAACTATCTAAGTCTAGACAATGCACCATGGGTTATTATTATTGATTGGTGAGAATTACAGATGATTTCTTGTACATCAACTCCTTGAGGAATCAGTGTCAAAAGTTCAACGAGAATGTCAGGTTGGGCTTCTGACATAGTGGTTGGATCAGGCACGACAACAGGGTCTAAGAGACTACGAGTTACGACAGGGGAGAAATTATTTGGGGTGTCTTTTGACCTCCTTGTGCCATTAATGACTTTCAGGCCCTCCTTCTAGCACCATTTTTTGATGGGAGATATTGATCACTCGTCAACTGGAAGGGAAAGTCTGGTCCGAGCTTGTCTAAATAACCCAAGCCATTTAAAGTAGCTTACCGTGACGGGTTTTATGGCTATGTCGGCCTAAATCTAAATAAAATATCTAACCTAACTAACTACTATCATATACTTATGTACATTATATACATTATTATATACAAAATTGCAAGATTTATTGAAAACCTTGAAAGCAAGTTCATATGAAGAGAAAAAATCTTAAATAATAATAAATGAAATCAAAATCTATTATTAATCTACTTTCACAAACAAAAATACTAAATTCTAAAAAGAAAAATGAATTGAATGCAAACGATTGAGATATGACTTAGATAATCAAAGTTGTAAGCCTGAATGATGCATCTACATTCAATAATAAAATAGTAAAAGGAAATGAAAAGAACTAACATATATCTGGCCAACGTTAAAAGAAAAGAAACATGTTTATGTCTTCCTGTACCATGCTATCCCTGCAACCTGTCTACTAAGATAAATTTGATGCAAGAAAATTGTGTAATTTTCAAGATCACAATAACATCAAATGAAATCAACTCCACCATGATGATTGTAATCTCCTCAAGATTATAGAAAAGACAATAATTAATCTCAGGCGAATCATTCTTAATCATTTACATCAACATAAAAAATTCATATTGATTGATTAGATCTATGAAAACTCAGATTGCATGAAGAAATTCAATACAATTTAACATCTGCATCAAAATATAACCACACCTGAAACTAAAATGATTTTGGGTTCCAAAACCATTAAAATGAAACACATTTGATATACAAATAACATCAATTAATCATATGGAGTCATAACAGACTAAATCTAGTTTAAAACAACATAATCAATCACTTTTTAAAACAATCAAAACATAGACCATAACTTTATGATATTCTGATGTAAATGAAACTTCTTAACTCATAGGTCGAAAGCCATAGTTAAGTATGATCCTATATTTCAAAATAAAAAATTGGTTGTACTCCAAGCTCCCAAAATTTTCACCATGTCCAGTATTTGGGAAAGCATGAGTATTTAAACATACCATTGATCTGTTTCTCATATCCAAAAGATAGAGACAGATCTTAAAAAATAAAGTTTTTCCAAGTCAAATCCTTAATTTAGGTTTGTAACAACAGTCTCATGGTAACTTTGCAAGAGTAGTTACACCAATAAAGCTATTTTCTATATTGTTTGGAAAATAAACAATTTTCAAAATAGAAGCATCTCATGATAATTCACAGTTCCAACAATGCTTGAAATTTGTTCCTTCTTAAGAGCTAAAAAGAATAAAAGAAAAATAATTAGAAGAAAATCTCATAAACTAATTCTAGACAAGATACATAATTTGTGATTTTGTAGCTAGTCTAAAAAAAACATGAAAATAAATTATGTTCTAATAAATCAATCAAATCATTAAAACCAACTAAGAATTTTTTTACCAATTCAAATATTTGAAAAAGAGGAATCATGCATGTCTGAATTCATAACAACATTGACATTAGTTGAGTGTTTAATAATGATGTTCCCGGATTTCTTGGATCTCTTGTTCGCTCGAGGAGGATTTTGTTGAGATCAGCTCTCAAATCCCAATTTTCTCTTTCCAAATCTCTATTTTGAGCCAACAATTGGTTAAGACGCGCTTGCAAGTATGGGATGTCCTGATAATATATTTGAATCCATGTGAATAACTCCTTGCAATATACATGTTCCAGATCTGGTAGAGAATGCTTGTGGTATGAGTTTAGAGGTTTCCCCTGTGCTATCATCGTTTTCAAATCATTATGGATCCCTGTAAATCCTCCATGTTCCCTAAGAAATAGAGGGATATTCAAAACAAAATCATATTGGGGTGAACCATCTCTAGTGGAATCTAGGATTACATCTTCGACATAATTCGTGTCTTCTATTACTACTGTCGGAGCGGGTTTTCCCTGATTTTGACATTTTTTTCTTGTCATTCTTGACAAAATCCAGCCACTCCTTTTATTTTTAAAATCCATGTCACAAGCATCCTGTTTAATTTGTTTCCCCTTTCTTTTAATTTTGTTATTAACCAGTGTATTCTGAGGCTACGAATGATGAGGGACGTTTGGTGACCTGCTCCTCAAACGACTAAGGATTTATTCCAAAGATCTCTTTGGAATAAATTCACGTCTTTTAGAAGTCATTTCAGCTACAGGAGGGAACTTGGTCAGATCATTGGTCGAAAAAGATAGAGTGTTTTGAGATTTGAACCTCAACTCGGAAATCCTGGAGAGAGTGAGACAAAATATTTGGAAAGACAATTTCTTCAATACACTGAGGTAAATGGGAAACGAGATCAATTTGCGAAGGAATAAACCCATTCCTTAAAACAAAACTTTGCCAGGTATCCCCTATGTTTACCAATTGGAAATTTACTAAAATGTGAATCAATCCATGATGGAACAAGCTAGATTTTGAGTTAGGGTTCGACCTATGATATAACTTAGACATTTTTCATAGACTCTTGAGCAAATAGAAAGGTAAATTCAACTTGAACCCTTGTAAAATCATTAGCAAACGTATGTGAAACAATAATACCAACCCATAATTCCCTTCACAAGTAATAAATTGTTGTATAACAAACAATAAACCATTCCAACGGGTTTTAAATAACTGTATAGGCATACCTTTCACATTGTAACATGAATTTTTGGACACCAACAGAGAATGCCACAAAATGCCAACTATTTTCATATTCTTAAACCATCGATCACCTTCCTATGACAAACCAGTTGACTCGGCTATAGATTCTTCACTTACCTGCAACTGAATGTCACCTATCTTAGCTTTGGTTTCATCGAATGTTTTAGCAAAAGCCTATGCAACCTCTAAATCGAAACCCTCAAATGACTAAATAAATTTTATCCAACCAGATTGGACCAGGTCATCCACAACATCGTCATGAGATAGAAATGTTTTTGAGCCATTAAGCTCCACTCTAACCACAGGGGATATTAGCTTGTGAACTATGTACCAGAAAATAGAAAACGAAGAAGTATGTGCTTGAACAAACCCAAAACTATAAACAATTGAATTCACATAGCTAGTGGTGAACCAAAAACTAAGGGTTTCAAAAGATACTACCATGATTTCCCACTCTTATGTTTGATTAACCACCAAGAACCAGAGGATGAAAAACTCAAACCCACTTCATCCTCCAAAACTCATTCTCTGGTCATGAAGGACTATCTCAAAAACAAAACATCAATACACGAATGCGGTTATGATTAACAGGACGGTGAGTTGATCAATTCATTGAATAGACACTACATCATGTCATAAGTTGACAAGACAACAACAATTATCAAATGATAGCATTTAGATCATCTGGTGGGGAAAAACACATAACCAAACTTTGCTAAGGATAAAAAATCGTGTCAAAACTATGAAGTTTGGTTTAATAACATAATCGGATAAAAACCATATCAGGTTGGTTTTTACCCTAAGTTAAGAATTGTTTTTACAAATTTTAACATGGTTGTGTAGCCACCAATGAAACATGTTCTAAACCTTATGATTTTAGATTTCCAATTAAAACAAATAATTTTTCTACTTATACACAAGGAGAACACTCTAAGGATTCAGTCAATGAACTTGTAAAAGATTTCAATTTTGTGCTTTCCAATCATGAAATTGAAATGGGTGAACATGATATAACTATCTATGAAATAAATCAAACACAACTGATCACAAAAGTAATCACCAGAAACAATCAATCTGACGTATATACATGCTAAGCAGTGGATACAAAAACTATATTTTGAACTTTTTGTGGTTAAAAAAATCGACGAAACGAGATGGTAGTTGGGCTGCCAACATGGTCTCACTTTAAACAACCCATCCATCTCACTCCCAAGTCTTGGATTCCCAACGATCATTATACCTTTCATATTATATGAAGATGGAGGTGAATCATGAAAAACATTCATGATTCAACATCCATTACTTGCCTTTGGCACCTAAAGACTGAAATCATATCTATTGTTGTTGGCTCTCATCTATTCCTTGATATGGTGTACCCTTCCACAACATAAAATCCATCACAAATCTCATGCCTATATAATCCTATCATTGTATTGGCATATCCAACATTTTGGATGTCACTTAATATAAGCTTCCAATTGAAGCTTGGACACCTTATCTTTACGAATCCTCACTTGAATTTGTGTGTTATATGCATTTTTTTTTATTGTTGTTGATATGATAATTGGCATGACATTTAATGTCCATACTTAATGTGTTCAGATATCACACATGCCACAATGTTATTTCCTTTGTTATCTTTTCCTCCTCCCTTGGCTTTGCAAAGGACCAAAAATATAAGTCATGGGTCACATGTGTAAATTGCAATGGCATTGAAAATTCATTATCAAAATCCACTACAGATGCATGATTCAATGGCAATTTTGAAGAGAAACCAATAGACATCAACCAAACCCAAGGAAATGAGGTCATCTCTCTTTCTTCGCAATCACGTATTTTATCTCTCTCAAAGCATATAACGTGTTGACAAATCTAACATGGCTATATTATTGGTATCTAATATTTTATTATTATTTGGAAATATGCATTGGCCTCTCAACCGCTCAGTATGGTTGCAAATGCAATGGCATTGAAAACTTATTAGCAAGATTCAGTAGAAATGTGTGGTTCAATGACAATTTTTTAAGAGAAAACAATAGATATCGACCAAAGCCAAGGGAATGAGGTCATCTCTCATTCTTAGTGATAACATATTCCATCTCTCTAAAAGCATATAATGTGTTGACAAATATGGCTTGGTTATAGAATTGGTATCTAATATTTCATTATTATTTGGGAACATTTGTTGGCCTCTCAACCACTTAGTATGTTGTTCATGACATCCCTATTATTGCAATAGAAACTTGAGGAAAAAACACATAATTACTACTCCAATGTAAATCTCTCAACAATTAAGCAGTCTTGTATACGTTTTTTCAAGCTCATTATAAAGATAATGCATGGTTTTTTATTTTATTTTCACACAAAATTATATTAATTATTTTGTTGGGATAAGAAAACTCCATTGAGATTTGTGATCACTTGTATGTTATAACGACCCCAATCGTTACGACTACAAGCGAAGAAAAAAGTGCAATTTTATTTTTTTTAGGTAAGAAGGCAACGAAAACAACAGTTGAACCACACAACTTGACAACGAACACACACACGCATATCAGGCAACAGACAAAAACAACTCAACACAAGAGAACATCGAGCAACTTGGTGAAACATGTGAAAATCAAAGATAGATAGAAACGACTACCCGCCCGACACAAACACGACAACACCTACAGGCTAAAGGACAACATCCACAATCCCGACACAATGACATTGACGGCTAGTAACTGGAAACCTCTATGGTTCGCAAAACCAAAACACATTAAGGAGTTACAACCTAGCGCCAACTTCAATTACAACGAATGAACGAATGCATCAGGAAGCACAGACTCTGAACAGGCTATCGTTCGCATATATCCATCAGGGCACGCAGCGATCCCCTCATCAGGAATCGAGTCGTCCCAAGGCGATAGGCGTGATGGTAATCCTGGCGCAACATGACCTATCTAGACAAAAAAAACCAAGAGGGATCCAACGTGCTAGGAGACCAAACTGACTGTCAACATACAAGAAGACTATGCCCCAGGCACCCAAATGAAAAGTCAACATGACGTAAGGGAAATCAGACTACTAAACGATTGAACATCACAATAAATCCTTGGAGCAACAATTATTTTTCCCAGTACATCAATTAAATGACGTGATTATCCATCGATGAAGTAATCCCTTGAGAATCCAATTATTTCATTCCATGCAAATTGCTTCCCTCAAACAAGGTAAAAATAAATTGACCTTTAACTGAATACTTGACATCCTATCCAAGTTGATACACTTAGGACTTGAATACATCTACATAACTTCGTTTACTCATATGAAATGACCTTTAAAATGCAAACAAATTATCAATCAACACAACCCTGAAAATGCAAACATACATGTAAATAAAACAACCCTTAATAAAAATAACCAAGACCTTCGACACCAAGTGAAGGACATAAACATGTTGTATATAGTTAGTTAATTATGTAAACTCATAAATTCTAATATGGGCAAATTGATATGTAATTTAGTGTAATCTGTACCCCTTCTGTAGTTAATTAAATATGTAAAAGGTAGGCAATTGCATATAGTTTTTTTTTTTTATATTGAGAGGGAATTTTTAAAAACAAAAGAAGGTAAACCGTTTAATGTTTTTGTTTTAAAATTTTACCTCCAAATTCTCTGTACATTTAATTTGTCAAAAATTTCTACTGAAATAATCCAGACTTGAATATTACAGACGAAGGACTCAGAAACCCCAATTGCATCATGAGCGCTATGTTGATGAGGTACATCCAAGAATTTTTAAATCAAGGCGAAGGTACAACCAGTTAAATGATAATGTAGGTTTTAATAAAATTAGGATTGTTGAATCATTATCAATCTTGTTGAGGTGTAAAAAGAAATAAGGATTAGAATGTGGTTTACAGGGGGAAAATCCAAATCGTTTACTGTCAACCATCGATAAATTAGCACAGTACAGGCACAGTCAATTAAATGTTGTGTAAACGCTACTACCATCTATTAAGCATGATATAGCTAGCATGTATATGATAACTCTGATGTAAATTAAATACCAATGTAATAACGCTGTCATAAAACAACTCAAATACAGTCTTTCTATTCCATTCCATGAAAACGCAGGCATATAATTCTAGGATGTCTAATAAAATGCAGGTTGTCTATAAAAGAGAAGACATTCAATTCCAATATAAATACGCGGACATTCATTTCAATTACATTAAAACGCAGCCATTCCATTCCATAAAAACGCAGGCGTATATAAATGTTGTCACCTATGATTCAAAATGCTATCAATCAATATACATTGCTAATAATAAATTCATTGTCTAATTAATGTTATAAACGCAGGTGAACAGATAACGAAATCATTGGAATATTTAAAGAGATACAATGACATTGTTTATTACTGAGCGTATATTAAAGAAAATAAAAAAACATATTAAATAAACATATCGTTGTGCATATATTAAAGACGTGACCATAACACTACATATCGTTGGGCATAAAACTATGCCTATCAATTCGCTATGCATGTCTTTTAACTAGAGACATCCATAACACTACATTAAATAAGTAGCAGTATAAGGGAAATCGCAATACCATTAATTTAACACGGAAAAACAATGACTCTAACAGTCACTCGATAAAGGTGAAATGACAAATGCACAGTAAGCAAATTCGAAGCCATTTGCTAAACAAAAATAGCAGTCAATTGGGTGATTTTGCAATCAAAATTAAGTGAGGTCTAAAGGGAAAATGTTGATTGTATGTAGATATGATTAATCGTTGTCTACACCGATTAAAATCGCAGTAAATATTTGTTCTCAATATATAATGAAATCATGCAAGTTCTTAGTCCAAGAAGTAGGTAAAATAAAATTGATGTCTGAAGGTTCAATCGCAACCTCCAAAAGGAAAAGAAAATAAAAAGGAGGTTGTCATACAATCGATTACTGTCAATAAATAAATCCAATCACAATCATGATTAGGTTTAAAAAAAAACACTTTCATTCCAGTGGCCAACATTGAGATTTCTCCATTCAAGAGTTGGGATTTGTCATGGAAATCACAGAGAATAAAATACCCTTTGAAACCACAGAGGTGATACAAAAACGCAGAGGGTATTGAGTTGATCGCAAAGAGAAAGATAAACAATACACAAATGTATTCAATCGCAAGAAGGTGCAAGACAATCAATCAACCAGGAACAATCAACAGGGGTAGACAGCTGGGCAAAAACATCCTTCTCTCATCATCCATGCACATAAAAGTAGGGCATTAGAATCTATAGGTCGCTATGCACCGAAGTGACGACCGTCGATTCGAATCCTGGCCGACTGCTCAGGCGTGGACTGATGATCTAGGGATGAGGACGAAATATAAAACACAAACTCTTCAAAATAATCAATAAAACAAAACAGGATAGTCATAGCAATCAGGGATCGGTTTCCAGGGAAATCAATTCAATGCAGCGAGTGTAAAGCTATGATGACTTTAAGTTCTCGATTAAAAACGTAAGTAAAACACATTTTTTTACACAATAAAAGTTTATTAATGGAAGCGCAAGAACAATATTAATCTACCATTCAAAATAAACGCATGCATACCATAGCCCAAGGTGACAGCTCTAAGTCGTTGTCCCACGTGCTCTCCATCCAGCTCCTGCTTGTCGACTGATGTGACTTCACCGGTACCTCCCAGCCAACGCTAGGGGTACTCTTCTCCCCCCTGAGCCCTCCAAGCCGCAAAGGGGCCACACACACTAAACTAAAGAACAACTATCAACCAACTCGCCTCACAAGGTCAAGCTACCACTCGTTACCCGAGCTAGGTATCCCAACTCCCACAAGATAAGTCAATCAAGAAAAAAATTCTGCAACGTAACGTTACGCAAAAAAATCCGGTCCATACTCCTCCTCCTCCATCCTTTTTATAGAGTTTTCTAACTGATTTATTTCCCAAATTCCCATTTAATTTATTTTTCATTAATTTAATTTAGAAAAACCTCCCCTGCACACTTGTCACCCATCCCCCTAGTTGCACCAAAAATTAATTTAATTAATTATTTAATTATTCCTATTTCCCTCACCCACCAAAAAACATTCCTAAAATCGCTCCTTGGTGTCCCCATATTCCCTTGCACATTTTAAATGACTTACGCCCTTACTGAATTCCTAGTTGAGTTCATAATTAGAAGGTTCTTTAAAGACAAGATTCCTTACTAAGTTAGTCATTCAGTTTTTTCCTTACGTTTCCCTTTTTCTTTATGTTTCCCCCTTTTCCCTTAGTTTCCTATTTATTTCAAGTTTCCCTCTTTTCCCTTTTTATCTAAAACTCAAATTAGGAAGTGTAGAAAAACCACCTCTTTCTTTTTTTAATTAATAAAATTTAATTAGCATATGTAGAAAAACAATCATTTCCCCTTTTTAAAATTTAATCCCCCAAAGTAATTTGATTTTGATAAATTAATTGAATTTCTTACCCCCTTCTAGTCACATGTTTAATGATGATTATTATTATTTATTTATTTTTACCACAAGTATCACTTAGACCTAGATTTTAATTTCCTAGGTTGGGCGACATTTTTTTTAGGGAAATTGTTTTTAAATCTTACTTATCACATCATTTGTTCTAAGGTTGTCTAGGTTTATTCACTTATTAGTTAACAATGCGACGTGCCCTTCAGGACGCACTAGGTGCTCCAAGGGTTCCACTCGCCTCATTATGTTTCCCTTGTGCGACGTTCCCTTCAGGACGCACTACGTGCTCCAAGGGTGACACTCGCCTATTTCCGTTTTTCTTGCACGACGTGCCCTTCAAGACGTACTACATGCTCCAAGGGTGCCATTCACCTCTTAACTAAATTGGTAGACATAAAAACCCTTGGAGTCAATACTCCACCAGGTGATCTTGTGGGAGATTAAGGGTCTCTAAGGAATAAGGCCCCTCCCTTATTGCACGCCCCTTAGAATCATCGTGAGCAACTGTCACAGTCTGCCCTCACGACATCGTGGGTCTTCTCGAACTAGGTAATAGTTAACCTACAATTCAAGCCATGACAGGAGTGCTAGTAGGTTGTGGTAGGGTTGTTGTCCACACCTCTCCCTCAGGTCTCCAGTTTTTGTGCGTGACCCCTCTACTCCACATGTGAGTCTGGTCGGCAAGCTATCGTCAGCCTGCATCATCAACGAATCATATCAGAAATAAATCAATCATCATAACATCTAATCAGATGTGCATATGTCATATCAACAAAAATCAAACCCCAATAGTCCACTCCCTGACTCGATCCAGAGTCCAAGGGGTTTCATCGATGCCTTTGCATCCTCGAGGTCCAAGTCTTGCACACTCGGGAGAACCTAATCAATAGAACCTGTCTATGTAAATACACAAAATAACATATCATCATATCCATAATACCTCATAATCATAATCAAACGACCAATAGTATAATAATCTGGATCACTTGCAATAAAGTGTCCTCAAAGAATAAGTTTTCTCAGTGCGCTCAAGAGAGGGATGTTACATACACATACCAATAGTTTGCTCAGTGCTCTTGGTCTAAACTTCGTCCTGAAGTTACACAGTATATAAGTGTCGAAATAATGTTTATCACAGTATCATAAGTCTATCTATCAAACAAAAATGGAAACTGCTGGCACATATCATATGCGTCCTCCCAGGTCGCCGAGTGTGGACTATAGTTGTCCCACTGGACCTTGACCTGATCTACTGTTCGACGTCGTAGCTGTCGAATGTGATGATCCAGGATGTATATCATCTCAGTCATGATCACCCCCTTATCCAACATTTGAAAGGAACTTATGTCAATATCAGGTGTAGGATCACTAATATAATGTCTCAAAACAGATACGTGAAAAACATCGTGCATACGCCTCAAAGAATTGGGCAAGGCTAGTCGGTAGGCCATGGGCCCCTTCCTCTCCACAATCTCGAAAGGTCCCATGAACCTAGGAGAGAGTTTATCTCCCTTCCCAAACTTGACCAAACTCTTATGTGGTTTTACCCGCAAGAAGAGTCGATGGCCAACTTCGTAACTACGGTCGACACAACGTGCATCAACATAACTCTTCTGTCGATCCTGTGCTTCTTTGATCCTTTGTCTTATTGTTGGAATTTGATATTCCATTTCTTGGATTGCTTATGGTCCCACCAAGACCTTATCCTCAAGTCGATCCCAACTCAAAGGCGTCTTACACAATCACCCATAAAGAAACTCGAAAGGCATCATCTTAATGGTTCTTTGGTAACTATTGTTATAAGCGAATTCTACCGATGGAAAGAATTCCTCCCAATGCTTCTATTGGTACATCACGTACATGTGCAACATGTTTTCCAATACTTGTCTTGTTTGTTTGGTCTACCCATCTATCTCAGGGTGATACGCAGTACTAAATTTAAGTTGGGTTCCCAAGGCCTCTTGGAAACTAGTCCAAAATCGTCCTATAAACACTGATCCTCGATCGGATATAATCCTCTTAGGTACGCCATGCAACCTCACAATCTCACTGATGAAAATTCTAGCTATGTTAGGTGCCTGATACATCATACGCACAAGGATAAAATGAGAACTCTTCGTCATAGTGTCGACTACCACAAAAATAGAGTCATGTCTCCTTGTCGTCAGTGGAAATCCAACAATTAAATCCATCGAAATGACCTCCCATTTTGATTCTAGAATAGCGTGAGGTTGTAGTAATCTTGTTGGATGTCTATGTTCATCCTTCACCTATTGACATTTTGGACATATGGCCACATAGTTGACTATGTTTTCCTTCATTCCTTTCCAAAAGAATCAGGGTTTAAGGTTTGCCCTCATCTTTGTGAATCCTGGGTGAGCCATGTACACTGCTCTGCGAGCCTCGTTTAGGATCAAACTCCTCAACTCGTCGTTTGGTGGTATGCAAATTTGGTTTTTAAATCTCAATAATCCATCATCGTCAAACGTAAATCCTTCTAATCTTGGTATCATCATTATGTTTTGTCTGATAAAATTCTTGACCTCTTTGTACCAGTCATCATCACACTGTAAAGTTAGAATATTTTCACGTAGATTTGTCTGAAGCAGAAACATCGAAAATATGCGTGGTCTCCGACTCAATGCATCTGTCACCTGGTTCATTGTTCCTTTTATGTAAGTGATCTCGAAATCCTACTCGTTGAGCACTTCCGACCAACGTCGTTGTCACGTGTTCAGGTTGCTTTGCGTGAAGATGTGTTATAGTCCACAGTGGTATGTTTTTAGTTCAATTTTTTGTCCAATAAGGTAGTGTCTCCAAACTCTCAAGGCATAAACAACGGCTAACAACTCCAAATCATGTGTCGCATAATTCTCCTCGTGCCTTCTCAATTTCCTTGAGATGTAAGCGATCACTCGACCGTCTTGCATCAAGACTCTGCCTAAGCCTTCCTTGGATGAGTCAATGCATACCAAGAAGTCCACATCCATGTTAGGGACCTTTAGTATCATTGTTTTTGTCAAGATATCCTTGAGCCTCCGAAATGCCTCTGTGCATTTCTCAGTCAGAAAAAACTTCTTGTTCTTCTTCTGCAATTTCGTGATCGGATTTGCTATCTTCGAAAATCCCT
Source organism: Picea engelmannii (assembly GCA_009831015.1). NCBI lineage: Eukaryota > Viridiplantae > Streptophyta > Pinopsida > Pinales > Pinaceae > Picea > Picea engelmannii. The sequence continues at coordinate 587,786 of ML777797.1, forward strand.
CAATGAACCATCGATAGTATCATGCTAAACCCATGAAACTACGCACTTCCGGAAAATTCGTCGGCACAGGCCATTCCATAATAGCTTCGACCTTTGCTGGATCCAGGATGGTACCTTCATCAGAGATGACATGGCCTAATTAGTGAATCTTTGATTGATAAAACGAGCATTTAGACAATTTCCCATACAATTTTTTCTCTCACAAACACTGTAGTGTCAAGCGCAAGTGCTCATCATGCTACTCCATCGTCCGAGAGTAAATAAAAATATCGTCAAAGAATACTTGGATGAACTTGTCCAAGTACTCTCAGAACACCTCGTTCATCAAACTCATAAATACCCCTAGGGCATTCGTCAGTCCAAATGGTAAAACAGTAAACTCGTAATGTCCAAACCTCATCTTAAAGGTGTTCTTACGAACATCATACTCCTTGATCCGTAACTGGTGATAACCTGATCTCAAGTTGATCTTTGAAAAAACCATCGCACCCTTCATCTGATCAAATAGATCATCAATCCTTGGCAACAGATACTGATTCTTGAGTGTTTCCTTATTCAATTGACGATAGTCAATGCAGAGTCTCCACGACCGATCCTTCTTTCTTATGAAAATAACAGGCACACCTCAAGGTGACATGCTAGGATGTATCAGTCCTAGGTCCAACAACTCCTTTAGTTGCATTCTCAACTCCTGTAACTCTGGGGTTGACATATGATAAGGCGTTCTCGCTATTGGTTATGTCCCCAGTTTTAGGTCTATGGTAAATTTCAATTCCCTCTCTGATGGCATCCCAGGTAACTCCTTCGAGAAGACGTCCGCAAACTCTCTCACCATATGCAGGTGTTTTAGACCTTCCGCTACTCCCTTCTTGTTTAATGTAAGGATCACATAAATCTTACATCCCTTGTGCATGCTCTTCCATAGCTGGAAGGAAGAGATAAACCTCAGGGAAACTCACCGGTTCTGACCTACAATCATGCGTCTATGTCCCTCATCATCGACCAAGCTCAATCGTTTTGTCTTACAGTTGAGTATCGCCTCATGCGATTCCAAACAGTCTATATCGATCATGACGTCATAAGATCCTAAGATCATGACGTATAGGTTGGCCCTGGTGACAAACCCTCCCAGGTTAAGGGTACAACCTGTAACCTTTCCTCCAACCTTTTGTTTGGCTCCTGAAGCCATCTCTACAAAGTTAAACTCATCTTGTTCGACTGCCTTTACCTTAATCCTCTTTAGCGCAACACCTGAAATGAAACTCTCGGTAGCACTATGATCTATCAAAATACTAAGGGTCTGGTCAGCGACGGTACCTGACATATTGAGCACAGTCAATTGGTGCTCTACCTGGCGGCTATTCATTGTTGCATGAATCTGATGGGCCTTGCCCAAGTCTCCCATGGTAGTGGGTCCGGCTGATCCAATTTCTCTACTCCTCTCCACTGGGCAGTCACGCTGGTAGTGTGGCTCCCCACATGTCCAACACCCCTTCTTCAGTCTAGTACTCCTAGTACCCGAAGTAGAAGTTGACAGCCCACCGGCCTGGAATCCTGGTCTGTTCTGCTGAACATGCCTAAATTGTTGTTGTTGCATTCGACGTTGTTGTTGATGTTTTGGTCCCCGGTAAGGAGTATGTTGCTGAGGTGTTGGTTGTCAAGGTGTAGTGAAAGTGGATCCTCTCTGGAAGCCATGATATCCTGTCGTATGTCTAGTTGGTGTCTGATGCTGCTGTGCACCAGATGACACCTTCCCTACTGGTCTCGATGGAGTCCTTCTCTGACCCCCACTGATAAGCTCCTTGATCCAAAAACAAAGGTATTACTGATAAATTGCACGTTAGTTTACTGTACTTTATGCATCGGATCGATAAGAATGCAAAATACATAAACTTATTAACTTGTTTGCGGAATATCAAATGTGACATTTACTTGATGCTTATTAAAGAATAAAGAGATCAACCATTAATATCCATGTTGCAAATTAAGAAAATAGGACAGCAAAACAGAAAGAGAAATCGAGACAAGAGATTGATAACGGAGTTCACCAATCGTTGGCTACGTCTCTGGGCCCACTTCCAAGTGGAGGACCTCTTTATTGCTCTTTAAAATGCTCAAAGTTCTATTACATAGGCTCTTTTCTGTTACATAATGTGCTTCATATCTAATGTGCAAGACATCCTTTCTCATATTCAAGCATGCTCCATCAAATTCCTCTCAAAAAGATGGCAAAAATGCCCCTCAAAACATGAGAAAATGCCAAAATTTACAAACTGCCCCTTCAATTCCCTGCATCAAAAAGTCTCCTCAAAGCTTCAAAAAGCCTGGTTTATATATATTTTCATGCTCGGATGAGGAATCCCAACTTCCCTCAATATCTGGCCTCTTTTTGGGATCAAATCCCCCTTCAAATGGCCTCAAAATCCTCAAAAAACCAATTTTGGGGCATAATATCAGTCAAAATAATTTAAAAATAGTAAAAAACTATACAAAATAACCCAAGTTTTCCAAAAATTACAGTGTATCCCCCTAGGGCTAGGCGCGCGCCCTCAAAACAGGGTCATATGTACTATATTTGGCCAAGCGATGGCCCTTTAGTTACGCTAGCTCCAAGTTTTTGGGGCTCTGCATAGATCCTCGGCCTAAATAAAACGTGCCCTAAGGGATAGGCCCTCCCCGACTTGTGCTTGTGGTTACATGGAGGCGTCGAGGTCCAAGGGCGAGGCCCTATCCAAACCCCACGTGCCTTAAGGCTTGTGATGTGGTCGCATGGTGGATAAGTCCACAGGTTGGGGCTTAGCCCCAGCCCCCTCCTTTTTGCACCCCATACATATATTAAGCTTTAAATACATTTAAATACATTTGATTTAACAAGTAATACGTGGGTGCATTGGTGTTGGGTCATTTCTTAAGGCTTGGACTATGGTTGGTGGTCGTGGGTTCAAAACCCATGGACCCCAAAACATTTTTAACTCACCACATGTTTGATGACTAGGTTCCATGTGGCTGCCCATGCCTGGGCCACGTGGCACCTCAACATTTGACCAAACTTTTCCATGTGTCCAATTCTGATTGGATCTTCCATCCACATCTGCTCAGTCAATTGCTTCCACTTGTCACACTGCCATTGGTCCAAGTCTGCATCATGAGGTGTTGTTGGTGATGTCATGTTGTCGTCATGCTGATGTCATCATTGACTTTTTGCCAGTCCTTTGACTTTTTAGTTGTTTGAGAAAATGGTCAAAGTACGATAACTCTCGCATACAACGTTTATTTGATAAAGTAAATATATTTTCGAAATCATCACGACGCGTCGGTCGCAATGAAATTGGTTTCATCCAATTCTGAGAAATTTGATTTTTGAGCATTTTTTGAGCCTGGGGAGTCCTAGATCATTCCTCCTCTACTATGAGGGCCTTCTGGACGACATCATGCAAGGTTTGAGGCATCAAAATCCTAACCTTTGCACGTATGCTGACATTAAGGCCGAAGCAACTCCATAAAACAAGCCTCGTACTTGGGCACCGTACGGTCGCCCTATCACAAGGCGTTGAACTCGTTGAGCTAACGTTGAATGAATTCCTATGATAGGTACCTCTCTCGGAACTATTCCTCGAACAATTCCCATGACATGTCTTCGAAGACCATGTTCAGTTGTGGCAGGAGTGTCTTTCACCATAGAAGAGTGCTCCCCTTTAGTTGAAACACTGCCATGTCGACCTTCATGTTGGAGGTATAGTCACGAAGTGAAAAGCACATCGCCATATTCTCCAACCATGCCTCGTTTTCCGGGGCACCAAAGAACTCGGAAAATTTGACCTTCTCCAGTTCCCAGTGAATGTTACCAGTATCGATCGAAGCGTGTGGTGGACCCTCAAGGGGTGTTAGCGCCCTAGCCTCATCTCTGTCCAAATGCCTGATTAGTGCCTCAGACACCTACTGGAAGGACCTCATCAGCCCAACCACATCACCCACTGCTATCTGCTCCTTCCTGATAACCTATTCATCCCCCTAGGGGTTAGACCCCTCAGGTGTGGATGCTACTAGAGGCGTAACGCTTCCTCCCGTAGCACCCCGTCGTCTGCCTCCGCAGTGTCCTCTAACCATGATTACCTGCACGAATACAATTCAACCTAATTAGCAACATTATAATCAAATATCACATCAATGAAAGTTGTAGTGATCCCAAGTAGCAGGTTGAACCCACTCTGATACCATATATAACAACCCCAATCGTTACGACTGCAAGCGAAGCAAAAAGTGATTTTTTTTGTTTGTTTTTAGACAAGAAGGAAATGACAAAAACAATTGAACCACATAACCTAACGATGAACACACACATGCAGATCAAGAAACAGACAACATTGACTCAACACAAGAGAACATCGAGCAATTGGGTGAAACATATGGAAATCAAGGATAGATAGAAATGACTACCCTCCCAACACAAACATGACAATGCCTACAGGCTAAAGGACAACATCCACAATCTTGACACAATGGCCTTGATGGCCAGTAACTGAAAACCTCTACAGTATGCAAAACCAAAACGTGTTAAGGAGTTACAACCTAGCGCCAACTTCAATTACAATGAACGAACGCCCGCATCAGGAAGAACAGACTCCGACCAGGCTATCATTTGCATCTATCCATCAAGGTGCGTAGCGATCCCCTAATCAGGAATCGATCCATCCTAAGGATATAGGCGTGACGGTAATCCTGGCGCAACATGACCTATCTAGACAAACAACCCAAGAGGGATCCAACGTGCTAGGAGACCAAATTGATTGTCAACATACAAGAAGACTATGCCCCAGGCACCCAATCGACAAGTCAACACAACATAAGGGAAATCAGACTACTAAATGATCGAACATCATAGTAAATCATTGGCGCAACAATTCTTTTGCCCAATACATCAATTAAATGATGTGATTATCCATAGATGAAGTAATGCCTCGAGATCAGTTATTGCATTCCATGCAAACTGCTTCCCTCAAACAAGGTAAAAATAAATTGACCTTTAACTGAATACAAGACATCCTATCCAAGGCGCTACACTTAGGACTTGAATCTGTCTACAGAACTCCATTTACCCATATGAAATGAACTTTAAAATGCAAACAAATTATCAATCAACACAACCCTTAAAATGCAAACATACATGTAAATAAAACAACCCTTAATAAAAGTAACCAAGACCTTCCACACCGAGTGAAGGACATAAACACATTGTATATAGTTAGTTAATTATGTAAACTCATAAATTCCAATATGGGCAAACTGATATGTAATTTAGTGTAATCTGCACCCCTTCTGTAGTTAATTAAATATGTAAAAAGTAGGCAGTTGCATATAGTTTTTTTTATATTGAGAGGGAATTTTTAAAAACAAAAGAAGGTAAACCATTTAATGTTTTTGTTTTAAACTTTCACCTCCAAATTATTTGTACATTTAATTTGTTACAAATTTCTACCGAAATAATCCAGACTTGAATATTATAGATGAAGGACTCGGAAACCCCAATAGCATCATGAGCATTATGTTGATGAGGTACATCCAGGCATTTTTAAATCAAGGAGAAGGTACAACTAGTTAAATGATAACGCGGGTTTTAATAAAAGTGGGATTATTGTATCATTATCAATATTGTTGAGGTGTAAAAATCAATAAGGATAAGAATGTGGTTTACAGGATGAAAACCCAAATCGTTTACTGTCAACCATCGATAAATTAGCACAGTACAGGGTCAGTCAATTAAATGTTGCGTAAACGTTATTGTCATCTATTAAGCATGATATAGCTGACATGTATATGATAAATCTAATTTAAAATAAATACCAATGTAATAATGTTGTCATATAACAACTCAAATACAGTCGGTCTATTCCATTCCATGAAAACGCGGGCATATAATTCCAAATTGTCTAATAAAACACAGGTTCTCAAAAACGCAAGTTGTCTATAAAAGTGCAGACATTCAATTCCAATATAAAGACACATACATTCATTTCAATTACATTAAAACACATCCATTCCATTCCATAAAAACGCAGGCATATATAAACGTTGTCACCTATGATTCAAAATGCTATCAATCGATGTCCATTGCTAATAATAAATTCGATGTCTAATTAATGTTATAAATGCACTTGAACAAATAACGAAATCGTTGGCATATTTAAAGAGATACAATGACACTGTCTATTACTGAGTGTATATTAAAGAAAATCAGAAAACCATATTAAAGAAACATATCATTGTGCATATCTTAAAGACGTGATCATAACACTACATATCATTGGGCATAAAACTATGCCCATCAATTCACTGTGCATGTCTTTTAACCAGAGACATCCATAACACTATATTAAAGAAGTAACAGTATAAGGGAATTCACAATACCATTAATTTAACACGGAAAAACAATGACTCTAACAGTCACTCGATAAAGGTGAAATGGAAAACACACAGTAAGCAAATTCGAAGCCATTTGCTAAACGAAAATCGCAGTCAATTGGGTGATTTCACAATCAAAATTAAGTGAGGTATCAAGGGAAAACGTTGATTGTATGAAGATATGATTAATCGTTGTCTACACCGATTAAAATCGCAGTAAAAATTTGTTCTCAATATATAATGAAATCATGCAAGTTCTCAATCGAAGAAGTAGGTAAAATAAAATTGATGTCTGAAGGTTTGATCGCAGTCTCCAACGAGAAAATAAAATAAAAAGGAGGTTGTCATACAATCAATTACTGTCAATAAATAAATCCAATCATATTCACGATTAGGTTTAAAAAAAAACACTTTCATTCTAGTGGCCAACGCTGAGAATTCTCCATTCAAGAGCTGGGAACTGTCATGGAAATCCCAGAGAAAAAAATACCCTCTAAAACCATAGAGGTGATATAAAAAAGCAGGGGGTATTGAGTTGATCGCTGGGAGAAAGATAAACAATACACAGAGGTATTCAATCGCAATAAGGTGCAAGACAATCAATCAACTAGGAACAATCAACAGGGGTAGACAGCTGGGCAAAAACATCCTTCTCTCATCATCCACACACAGAAAAGCAGGGTATTAGAATCTATAGGTCGTTATGTACCGAAGTGACAATCGTCTATTCGGCTCCTGGCCGACTGCTCAGGCATGGACTGATGATCTAGGGATGAGGATGAAAGATAAAGCACAAACTCTTCATAATAATCGATAAAACAAAAGAGAACAGTCATAGCAATCAGGGATCGGTTTCTAGGGAAATCAATTCAATGCAACGAGCGTAAAGCTATGATGAATTTAGGTTCTCAATTAAAAATGCTGAGTAAAACACATTTTTTTACACAATAGAAGTACAGTAATGGAAGTGCAAGAACAATATTAATCTACCATTCAAAATAAACGTATGCATACCCTAGCCCAAGGTGATAGCTCCGAGTCGTTTTCCCGCATGCGCTCTGTCCAGCTCCCTCTTTCCGACCGATGTGACTTCACCAGTACCTCCTAGCCAACGATAGGGGTACTATTCTTCCCTCTGAGCCCCCCGAGCCACAAAGGGGCCACACACACTAAACCAAAGAACAACTAGCAACCATATCGCCTCGCAAGATCGAGCTACCACTCATTACCCGAGCCGGGTATCCCAACTCCCACAAGATAAGTCAGTCAAGACAAAAATTATGCAGTGTAACGTTACGCATAAAGATTTGGTCCATACTCCTCCTCCTCCATCCTTTTTATATATTTTCTAAGTGATTTCTTTCCCAAATTCCCATTTAATTTCTTTTTCATTAATTTAATTCAGAAAAACCTCCCCCGTACACATGTCACGCATCCCCCTAGTTGCACCAAAAATTAATTTCATTAATTATTTAATTATTCCTATTTCTTTCACCCACCAAAAAACATTCTTAAAATCCCTCCTTGGTGTCCCCATATCCCCTTACACATTTTAAATGACTTACGCCCTTACTGAATTCCTAGTTGAGTTCATAATTAGAAGGTTCTTTAACGGCAAGATTCCTTACTAAGTTAGTCATTCATCTTTTTCCTTACGTTTCCCTTTTTCTTTACGTTTCCCCTTTTTCCCTTAGTTTCCCATTTCTTTTAAGTTTCCCTCTTTTCCCTTTTTATATAAAACTCAAATTAGCAAGTGTAGAAAAACCACTTCTTTCTCTTTTCAATTAATAAAATTTAATTAGCATATGTAGAAAAACAATCATTTCCCCTTTTTAAAATTTAATCCCCCAAAGTAATTTGATTTTAATAAATTAATTGAATTTATTACCCCCTTCTCGTCACATATTTAATGATTATTATTATTATTATTATTTTACTGCAAGTATCACTTAGACCTAGATTATAATTTCCTAGGCCAGGCAACATTTTTATTAGGGAAATTGTGTTTAAATCTTACTTATCACATCATTCGTTCTAAGGTCGTCTAGGTTTATTCACTTATTAGTTAACAACGCGATGTGCCCTTCAGGACGCATTAGGTGCTCCAAGGGTGCCACTTTCCTCATTATGTTTCCCTTGTGCGATGTTCACTTCAGGATGCACTATGTGCTCCAAGGGTGCCAGTCACCTCTTTTTTTTTTCTTGCACGATGTGCCCTTCGGGACGCACTACGTACTCCAAGGGTGCCACTCGCTTATTGACTGAATTGGTAGACATAAAAAAAACCCTACAGTCAATACTCCGCCAGGTGATCTTGTGGGAGACTAAGGGCCTCTAAGGAATAATGCCCCTACCTTATTGTGCACCCTTTAGAATCATCGTGAGCGACTATTGCAGTCTTCCCTAACGACATCGTGGGTCTTCTTGAACTAGGTAATCGTTAACCTACAATTCGAGCCACAATGGGAGTGCTAGTAGGTTGTGGCAGGGTTGTTGTCCACACCTCTCCCTTAGGTCTCTGGTTGTCATGCGTGACCCCTCTACTCCACATGTGAGTCTGGATGGCAAGCTATCGCCATCCTGCATCATCAACGAATCATGTCATAAATAAATCAATCATCATAAAATCTAATCAGATGTGCATATGTCATATCAACAACAATCAAACCCCAATAGTCCACTCCCTGACTCAATCCAGAGTTTGAGGGGTTTCATCGATGCCTCTGCATCCTCGAGGTCCAAGTCCTGCATAATCAGGAGAACCCAGTCAATAGCACCTGTCTATGTAAATACACAAAATAACATATCATCATATCCATAATGCCTCATAATCATAATCAAACGACCAATAGTATAATAATCTGGATCACTTGCAAGCAAGTTTCCTCAAAGAATAAATTCGCTCAGTGCACGCAAGAGAGGGATGTTACATTCTTGGTCTAAACTTCGTCCTGAAGTTTCACAGTATATAAGTGCCAAAATAATGTGTATCACAATATCATAATTCTATCTATCAAACAAAAATGGAAACTGTTGGCGCATATCATATGTGTCCTCCCAGGTCGCCTAGTGCGGACTATAGTTGTCTGACTGGACTTTGACCTGATCTACTGTTCGATGTCATAGTTTTCGAATGTGATGATCCAGGATGAGTATCAACTCAGCCATGAGCGCCCCCTTATCTGATACCTGCAAGGAACTCAAGTAAATAACATGTGTAGGATCACTAATATAATGTCTCAAAACAGATACGTGAAAAACATCGTGCATATGCCTCGAAGAATCAAGCAAGGTTAGTCGATAGGCCATGGGCCCCTTCTTCTCAACAATCTTGAAAGGTCCCATGAACCTAGGAGATATTTTAGCTCCCTTTCAAACTTGATCGAACTCTTATGCGGTTTTACTCACAAGAAGACTCGATCGCCAACTTTGTAACTACGGTCGACTCGGCGCCCATCGACATAACTCTTTTGTCAATCATGTGCTTCTTTGATCCTTTGTATTATTGTTGGCATTTGATATTCCATTTCTTGGATCGCTTCTGGTCCCACCAGGACCTTATCCTCAAGTCGATCCCAACTCAAAAGAGTCTGACATGGTCACCCATAAAGAAACTCAAAAGGCGCCATCTTAATGGTGCTTTGGTAACTGTTGTTATAATCGAATTCTACCAGTGGAAATAATTTCTCCCAATTCTTATGTTGGTCCATCACGTACATGTGCAACATGTCTTCCAAGACTTGGTTTGTTCGTTCGGTCTGCCTGTCTGTCTCAGGGTGATACGCAGTACTAAAATTAAGTTGGGTTCCTAAGGCCTCTTGGAAACTAGTCGAAAATTGTCCAGTAAACATCGATCCTCGATCAGATATATTCCTCTTAGGTACTCCATGCAGCCTCACAATCTCACTGATGAAAACTCTAGCTATGTCAGGTGCCTGATACGTCGTATGCACAGGGATAAAAATAGCACTCTTCATTAGAGTGTCGACTACCACAAAAATAGAGTCGTGTCTCCTTGGCGTCAGTGGAAATCCAACAATGAAATCCATCGAAATGACCTCCCATTTCGATTCCAGAATAGCGTGAGGTTGTAGAAATCTTGTTGGATGTCTATGTTTAGCCTTCACCTATTGACATTCTAGACATTTGGCCACATAGTTGACTATGTTTTCCTTTATAAATTTCCAGAAGAATAAGGGTTTAAGGTATGCCCTCATCTTCATGACTCCCGGGTGAGCCATGTACACTGCTCTGTGAGCCTCATTTAGGATCAAACTCCTCAACTCCTCATTCAGTGGTACATAAATTTGATTTTTAAATCTCAATAATCCATCATTGTCAAACGTAAATCCTTCAAATCTTGGTACCATCATTGTGTTTTGTCTGATAAAATTCTTGACCTCTTTGTACCAGTCATCGTCGCGCTGTAAAGTTATAATATTTTCTTGTAGATTCGTCTAAAGCAGCAACACCAAAAATATGTGTGGTCTCTGACTCAATGCATCTACCACCCAGTTCATTGTTCTTTTTATGTAAGTGATCTCGAGATCGTACTCGCTAAGCACTTCCGACCAACGTCATTGTCGCGCGTTCAAGTTTCTTTGCGTAAAGATGTGTTGTAGTCCACAATGGTCCGTTTTTAGTTCAAATTTTCATACAATAAGGTAGTGTGTCCAAAATCTCAAGGCATAAACAATGGATAACAACTCCAAATTGTGCATCATATAGTTCTCCCCATGCCTTCTCAATTTCCTCGAGATGTAAGCGATCACTCGATCGTCTTGCATCAAGACTCCACCTAAGACTTCCTTGGATGTGTCAGTGCATACCAAGAAGTCAATGTCCATGTTAGGGACCTTTAGTATCAGTTTTGTTGTCAAAATATCCTTGAGCCTCTGAAATGCCTCCGCGCATTTCTCGGTTCAAACAAACTTCTTATTCTTCTTCTGCAATTACGTGATCAGAGTTTCTATCTTCAAAAATCCCTCGACGAACCGTCGATAGTATCATGCTAAACCCATGAAGCTACGCACTTCTAGGACATTCATCGACGTAGGCCATTCCATAATAGCCTCGACCTTTGCTCGATCCCCGACGATACCTTCGTCGGATATTATATGCCCTAAGTAGTGAATCTTCGATTGATAAAATGAGCATTTAGACAATTTCCCATACAATTTGTTCGCTCGCAAACATTGTAGTACCAAGCACAAGTGTTCGTCATGCTACTCCATCATCCAAGAGTAAATAAAAATATCGTCAATGAATACTTGGATGAACTTGTCCAAGTACTCTCAGAACACCCCATTCATCAAACTCATAAATACCCCTAGGGAGTTCATCAGTCCAAATGGTAAAACAGTAAACTCGTAATGTCCAAACCTCGTCTTAAAGGTGGTCTTAGGGATGTCATCCTCCATCCATAACTGGTGATACTGTGATCTCAAGTCGATCTTTGAAAACATCATTGCACCCTTCATCTGATCAAACAAATCATCAATCCTTGGCAACGGATATTGATTCTTGATCGTTGCCTTGTTCAATTGATGGTAGTCAATGCAGAGTCTCCAAGACCCATCCTTCTTTCATATGAAAATAACAGGCGCACCCCAAGGTGACACGCTAGGACGTATCAGTCCCAGTTCCATCAACTCCTTCAGTTGCATTCTCAACTCTTGTAACTCCGGGGTCGACATACGATAAGGCGTTCTCTCTATTGGTTCAGTCCCCAGTCTTAGGTCTATGGTAAATTCTAATTCTCTCTCCGATGACATCCCAGGTAACTCCTATGGGAAGACATCCACAAAATCTCTCACCACAGGAAGGTGTTCTAGACCTTCCACTACTCCCTTATCATTTAACGCAAGGATCGAATAAATATTACATCCCTTGTGTCTGCTCTTCCGTAGCTGCAAGGAAGAGATAAACCTCAGGGAAACTCCCTGGTTTCGACCTACAATCACGCGTCTTTGTCCCTCATCACTGACCAAGATCAATCATTTCATATTACAATTGAGTATCGCCTCATGCGATTCCAACCAGTCCATACCGATCACGACATCATAAGATCCTAAGATCATGACGTATAGGTTGGCCCTGGTGACAAACTCTCCCAGGTTAAGGGTACAGCCCATAACCTTTCCTCCAACCTTCTGTTTGGCTCTCGGAGCCATCTCTACAAAGATAAACTCATCCTGTTCGACTGCCTTTACCTTAATCCTCTTTAGCGCAGCACCTGAAATGAAACTCTTGGTAGCACCTGAATCTATCAAAATACTAAGGGTCTAGTCAGCGACAGTACCTGATGTCTCGAGCACAGTTGATTGGTGCTCTGCCCGACGGTTATTCACCGCTGCATGAATCTGATGGGCCTTGCCCAAGTATCCAACGGTAGTGGGTCAGGATGATCTAGATGCTCTACTCCTCTGCACTGGGCAATCACGTTGGTAGTGTGGCTCCCCACATGTCCAACACCCCTTCTTTGGTCCAGTACTCCTGATACCTAAAGTAGAAGTTAACAGCCTACCAACCTGAAATCCTGGTTTTTTCTGCTAAACATGCTTAAATTGTTGTTGCTATGGTAGACGTTGGTGTTGCTGCTACGGTCGATGGTCAACGTTGAGGCGTTGGTCGTCAAGGTGTCGTGAAAGTGGATCCTCTCTGGAAGCCACGATATCCTGGCGTATGTCTGTATGGTGTCTGATGTTGTTGCGCACCAGATGACACTACATGCTCCAAGGGTGCCACTCGCCTCTTGACTGACTTGGTAGACATCAAAAACCCCTGGAGACAATACTCCGCCAGGTAATCTTGTGGGAGACTAAGGGCCTCTAAAGAATAAGGCCCCTACCTTATTGTGTGCCCCTTAGAATCATTGTGAACGACTGTTGAAATCTTCCCTCACGACATCATGGGTCTTCTCGAACTAGGTAATCGTTAACCTATAGTCTGAGCCACAACCAGAGTGATAGTAGGTTTTGGTAGGGTTGCTATCCACACCTCTCTGTCAGGTCTCTGGTTGTTGTGTGTGATTCACCCAAATTATATAGGATAAAGGTATTTTACTCTAAAAATCGCCAAAATTTTCTAGAAATTATATAATATCCTTAGAAATTTGAATATTTTTACAAAAAGATCGCCAAACATTTTATGGTTGGAATTTTAAGAATTAGTAAGATTCACCAAGGTTTCTACACGTTAATATAAGTATGGATCCCTAAAATTTTCCTTGCATCATTCATGTTATCCTTAGGTCTATGCAATAGGGATTATGCTCTAACATCCACTATGTCACACTTTTTTTGCATGGTTTGAAATGCAGAGTGATCAATCCATGTCCTCAATAAGAACCACATACTTGGTGATCTTGATGAGAAATTTCCTTTAGCTTTGTGTTTATCTTGACCATAGGAATCTCCAATTTATGGATATCTTAGCCTACTTAATATGCAATGGGGGAAATCATGCTAGATTTGCTTGTTCCTGGAGCCCTATAAAGCAAGTGCGACTCTCTTCATGGCTTTGTGGTGTTTTTATAAAATTACCCCCTTTCAACAAAGGCATCAAGGTCTAGGACAATTTATTCTTTTTCTAATGAGATATACAAGAAACACAACTCCCATGGTCAAGCATGATTATGATATGCTCGAGATATGAATCTAAGTTGTAATTCTCACTCATCACATGGATACATAGAACAAATCCTCTCTTATATGGGTTTGGCAGAAAAAGGTTTGATCGCGACATTGTGTTTAAAGATTTAAATGATTATTTTTAGTGCTTTGAAACTTTTCCAATCGTTCAAGTCCCATAGATTGTATTCACATAATCTGATGAGAAATGGGAGAGAATGAGAGAATTAAATTCAACAAAGGAAGAAATCGTAAATTCCAACAGGTCAGGTCCCATAGATAATATTCACATAATCTGATGAGAAATGGGAGAGAACGAGAGAATTAAATTCAACAGAGGAAGAAATCGCAAATTAAGTAAGGGAGGGACTTCACCATCAAATAAAATCGAATGAAAAATTGAAAGATGAATGCGCGACTGGCCTTCTCAATGCACACAATTTTTCATCGATTCAATTGAGAAAAACAATTTCAATCCAACAAACAATTCACTATTTTTTTTTGTGTTGTGTTTTTGGGGTGCGCCAGGATGGTGTTGAAGTGAAACGCACAAGAGACGCCCGAGAGCCGCAATCACAAGCTATTGTGAGTGGGCCCTCCCCCTAGAAAAATACATTTAATATCATGTGGTTCTATGAACCATGTATCAGATATTAAACTTATAAGAACATATACTACACTTGATCTTAGTCAAAAGGCCGATAAAGGTATGCTTTTCCCTCCCTATCTATGTCCCTTTTCTACCACTCCCCCTTCCCTGTAACTTACTTATTCATGCATGTGGTATAATCATTTCTATTCTTTCAAACAAACATGTATATATTTTTTCATATTTACAATTACAAACATGCCATTTAACAACAAACTTACACTACATGCAAATTGTTATAAATATTTTCATTCTCTTCACTTCTCCTCTTAATAGCCAATGATTTGTTTACTTAGATATCCTCATTCACTTCTTTGTGAAAGATTCCATGCAACAAAAATAATGAAACAACCGGGATTATAGAAAATCCATCCAACTCTATGCCCAAATTGCCCATCGATTCCATCCATGTGAGAAATTGGGATGTGCCCAAATTACCCATCAATTCCATCCATACGAGAAATTGGGATGTGCATATGAGGCCCAAATTACTGTCTTTTTTCTCTAGAAGAAGTTAACAATTGAGGAATATATCAAAATTTTGCAGATATTGGAGTCAAAGGAAAATATTGATGCAATGTAGGTAGGAGAGTTCTACGTTACTAACCTTACATACACAATAAGATCTAAAGTGAATGTTTTTTCCCACCACCATAGAAAGTGACATTAAACATGCAAGAAAAAGATGGAGAAGACAATCCTCAATTAAGATGTGTCAACCCTCGTCTAAGCAATTGGGAAAAAATTCACTTTCACACATCTGCCCCTAATACTACTCATTGATGTGATCCATGCAACCATTTCGACCATGTCGACAATTCTAGCAAGTTTGGGCAATTTAATGCAAATTTGGGTTTTTCACTTCTGGCGTCGTTTGTAGCCATCAGACATCATTTTTTTCCCAAAAACATTTCATTTCAAATATGCACCATTTTCACGTAGTTTTTCTCATCGAGAGATTTTTATGAGCTTTGGACCTAATTCTCCTTTTGTACACAATAGTTATGGCCCTGACAACTTGACCTTCGGTTTTCCACCTTGGCCTTCCATGCCTCATCTACTCCCCTTCTTTTCTTTTCCTTTACAAAGTTGTCTATAAACATGGCGAAGGTATTCTCACCTTTTGGAGAGTAGCTAAGCATCTCTTCTTAGAGACTGTCACCGCCATGTAATTGACCATTTGATATTAATACTTGCATTCTTCCACGATTGTGTGTGTGTGTTTCATTCTATTTACTTATTTCTACAATTGCACTTATTTAATTGTTGATATACGCATTAATTCCCATGGATTAATGTGTGTCCACATATTCCCGCCTCAATCCATATCAACGGTATGAAAACCTTATGTTTCCCAATGCATGCCCCTCTAACAAGATCGAGGTACAAGTAGCTTGGTCAATCTATGTGAAACCTGTATGGCTATCTTATTTGCCTACCCAGATGGCATCATATGGTAGAACAAAATGGAGCAAGTGATCCCATCACATTGTTACTACAAGATGTCGTGAACAAGATAATAATTTAGATGTCGAATCAGTGTGCTCAGATTTTACAACAAGTCTTCGTTGTCATGGGTGCTTCTTCTTCATCAAGCCATCCTAATAATCACTATTTTATATCAACAACATAAGCTATTACATATATAATATGTATAATATTGTATATTATCTTGTTTATTTTGTTTGTCGGGGTTGGTTTTTTTAGGCCATTGATATGTCCTTTGTGTCTAACATCCAACATATCCAACATTGGATACAAAGGGGAGTTTCACCAATGGCTTCAACACATATCTCTTCATTTTGAGATTCAGAGAAATCTCTACCTCTCTTTTTTTTTTAACCAAAACTGAGAAATTTGTATTATAGAAAGGTGTACCTATGACAAACAAAAAACTTACATTTTACTGTTCTCTGGAGTTTTTAAACAAAATGGACAACTCCTTATATGCAAAGAGCAGGGCTTACATATGTCTTCGGACAAAATATTCTAGAACTTTTTACAACTATATATTATGAAGTAAACACCTAATATCCTAGTAACTTTAACAAACATTAAAGTTAGCAACACATAATCCATAAAGGAAACACATGGACGAGGACGCTAATCCAAAGATAATTTCAACCCAAATACCTAAAACAAAGAAGCAAATTCTCACATCCCAAAGTGTGCCTTGTGATCGTGAACCTCTTGAGGGTGTGCGACACTGCGACGTTTCTCACTTGGTTGCTCGACAACACCTTGGTTACTTCGTCTAGACTACGCCTCTTCACCTAGAGCATACCCATACTCTGTTCTAGGCTATCAATGAGTCACACTCCTACTCTAGTGAAACTCTTGTATACTTAGACAATTGTTAACATCTTAACACTTGGTCATATATAAACATGCATCCATGAACATGAGAAGCCAAGAGAACAACAGTGGAAAAAAATGAAATAAATACATATATAGTGCGGGCGGCACGAACTATGCCTAACACTCGACGGATTCTTTGTTATTGCGAAATAATTACAACATGATAATTATCGGCTATGATTACAACTAGGTGGATTCAAATGTCTTGCCTCACCTCACAAAGACACTCATACACTGACTCATCACCGGGACTCTCCATCGCAATCGTCTCCGCAACCACCCGTCGTGCGCCTCGGGCATGCCCTCAGCAACAAACTTCTTGTCTCTTCATTTCCACATACTTCACAAATTTCGGTTCTACCTCACACATGCCTTCAATAGACCCGTGTTTTCTAGACTTCCCCAAAACCAACCCAAGATAAGTTCGCTCAACTCTTTCCAACGAATCCACCTCAAGGCACCAGAAGTCCTCCCAAGTGGAGCGACTTGGATCCTTGAGGGAGCTCGCCACTCTTCATCTGCCTCGGAATTGCATAACTCCTCTTGTTATTCTTGTATTCAAATATACCTTCGTTGGTTTGTGCACCCTTGTTCTCTTATAGGGACTGCAAAGGTCACCATCGTGAATCGTCACATCCCTTCGCAGACCCAAGCACCCAAACGAATCGTCGCGCCCCTTCGCAGATCCGGTCACACAAACGAATCATCGTGACCCTTCATGGACCCAGTCGCAAAAACGAATCATCGTGCCCCTTCGTAGACCCAGGCACCCAAATGAACCCATGCACTCGTCAACCGTCCTGCCCATTGGGACCGGCCCGCCCAACCTTGGTGCACCCCAATATCATGGTCGCTTCATACTTGGGATAGCCCCTTGGCACGTCTACATGCCCAAGGCACCCACTTGCCCAACTTGGTTGCCAGAGAAACCTTGAGTTTTGTGTCCTTGAGGACTTGGGTGAGGGTCTCTGCGCCCACCTAGCCAAAGACCTTGCACAAACCATAAAGGAAACACATAGACAAGGACGCTAATCCAAATCCAATTTCAAACCAAACGCCTAAAACAAAGAAGCAAACACAAAAATCCACAAAAACACCACCACAGTTGCACCAAATTCACAATTCCTATGAGCTAATAAACCATCTAAGCCTAAACACGATAGGACTTGATGGTTGAACCCAAAAAAGGAGGAATCCACGCCACCAACGAATAGATACTTTCCATGACTATGACCCACAAGACCAAAGTGACTGTAACCAATTTCTGACAAAGAGAGTATGAAATATAGAAAACCCAATGCACTTAGGGAGTCTGGGAACCAGAGCTTCAACACGCATAAGTCTTCCCAAAAAACAATATCCAAACTATAATTCCAAAGGACCATGCAAAGAACGGCTATGTCTCTTACCGGGTGGTTGTTGGACAATTCAACCAGGATCCCCTCTCCCCTGCTCTACTTTTTCTTTCATAGCTCCATTATCCCACCTCAGCAAAGATATATTCTAATGGGTGATTCAAGAGTTTGCCTCTTCATGAACTCGAGCATGTGAAGGGGATGTGTCGGTCTCCTCAATTCACTCACCTTCCTATGTGACTAAGGATAAGGGAGGTATGGCATATGTTGAATTAATGTGGTGGTACATGCATGCGAGTGCATGGATATATGGTTAAGGAATGGTTTATTAACTTTAACTTTCATTTATCCTTAGCACCCCCATTTTTAAAACAATGGCCTCATTGGTGAGCAAGTCTACTCTGGAGTTATGCTCCCTCAATGTCTAGTAAAATGAAATCTTTTGAAAGAAACGCACCTCCTTTCGAGAGCGATCGAGGATATATGTTAGTTTATTATTAGTTAGGATATATTTCAAGGCCATTAGTTTGATGATTGTGCTTGAATCTCCTACAGCGGCCGAAGAATGTATTATGGAATCAATAGCAATGTGCAAACCATATAGGAGAGCATATGCCTTGGCTTGGTTGTTGGTGGAATTCCCTAAACTTCGGGCATAAGTTATTTTGTTTTTCCTCCAGGATCAATGGCGATCCCCCTGCACCTGCCACCACTGACATTCAAACAAATCTCTTACATGATGTTTTGATCAAGTATTTAAATTTGTAATATGTACCTACTATAAAGTTGCAAACCTTTTAAAACTATAGGACTTCTAAAGAATAGCATGCAATTCTATAATTTGGTACATGCATGCATATAAGGTATTAAATAAATGAGTAATTTCATTTATGTCGATTTCATAAACATCCAAAACAACAAACGAAATTGAATTAGCAATATATATTATAAGTTTCAAATCTTGGTTCTTAGATTTCAACGATTAACAATATGGTGAGAGAAATCTTCCTTATCCATCGCATAAGATTTATTGAATCGACTTTTTTGGGGCAACAATAGATGTCAATTCAATGAGGCTTATGTGATGGATATGAAAGATTTCTCTCACCAAGTTTCAAATCATTTACATTTCATACAAAGTGCATTTAAGTGCACGCTAAAACGTCGATATCACTTAACTTGAAACGCATCGTAGTAAATTTTCATTATATAAATTTAATTCAGTTTCCATTATAGATTATAAATTAATATTATTTCATATTAAAAATGCATTATAAAACAAATGCATTCGCTATATAAATATGGAATTTAACAGTACACCTGAAATGTAAATCTTTGATTAGTTAGTATAGAGTTGTCGATATCTAAAAACTATGACAATTTGTTAGATTTATATTAAAATACTAATATCTAAAACATAGAATATTCGATTGTTGTTTTTTTTATAAGCTATATTTGTAACTATATGTCTAACACGGTCTTTAAAACATGTGGCCTAATGAAATATGCATGCGAAAACAATGATTTGACTTTTCAATCACTTTTGTCCTTTATTCACAATGTTATTTTGCTAAACCTTTAAACATATAAATAATTAAAAATCTATGATTTCAATCATTCATTCATTGGAGGCACTATTTGTAATAGAAAATCACATTTTTATTGTAAAAAAGAAGATAATGATCATAGAAAATCACATTTTTATTGGAAAAGATATAAAATAATTTTTTTTTTGTAAATTTAATATAAAAAAAAAATAGTAATTATATTATGTGCATTCTCTTAAAAAATTATATGTTTGTATTTAATATAATTAGTCCCTCCCAAAGCAGGGAATACTAATTCTCTTCGGTTTTGAAATTATTTCTCTGTGGTTTTGAACGAGAATAATATTTCTCCGCGGTTTTGAATGGGAATACTACTTCTCTGGGGTTTTGAATTTATTTCTTTGCGGTTTTGAATGGGAATAATATTTCTCCATGGTTTTGAACGAGAATACTACTTCTTTACGGTTTTGAAATTATATCTCTGCGGTTTTGAACGGAAATAATACTTCTCTGGTTTTTTTTTAAGGAAATATTTTATTTCTAAGATTATATATCTGGGGTTTTGAACAGGAATAATACTTCTCTTTGGTTTTTACATTTTTTACCCAGGTTTCTCCGAACTTCTCTGTCATTTTTGGAAATTATTTTTGGCTTCTTCAACGGGTTGAGCAATTGGACATCTGAAGTCACTTTTTACTTTGATTCAATTTTAATTTTACGTAAAGAGATTTAAATATATTTTATTTATTATTTATTTTAAGTTTCATAAGTAAAAGTTGATTTGAGAGACAAAGTCAAACCGTAATAATAATTGTTGCATCTTTTTTCTCTTCTTTTCAATATGAGCACTCCACCACCTATTCCAAAAACTTAGCCTAACAAGGGGAGCCCCCCCCAAAATCACCCAAGAAATCCTTTACGATTATATGGAATTAGTAGAAAAAAGAAGGGAAGAGAGAGATGCCAAAATCCAAATAAAGTTAGAAACATTAGAAAAAAGGAGTGAAGAAAGAGACATAAAACTCTAAATAGAGTTAGAGGCAATGATTGATAAAAAAAAAATAAAGATACCATTCAAACTCAAATAGAGGATAGATTCTTAAGGTTCAAGAGTGAATTATAGACAATGAAGGATAGAATTCAAGAAATGGAAAAACATAAACAATCAACCCAAGAAGGAGGGGTTGAAGAAAATCACAACTTGAGAGATAGGATTAAAGAGCTAGAAGAAAAACTAACCAACAATTTGACCCTCAGTAATATGGAAAACAAATTGGATATCAAACCCATCAAAGAGGAAATGAATAAGCTAATTGAACTAGACCATGAGCATAACAAAAGATCCTTGAACCTCATAATTTTTGGTATAAAAGAACAAAAAGAGGAGGATACGCTAGAAATAGTAAAAGAAGAATTAAAAAATAAATCACAAATTGATACAACTTACATCATAGAAGAAAAGAGGATGGGAAAAATAATTGATCATAAAGATAGGTTGATCTGTGTCAAAGTGAGTTGTAATGACCATAAATATAACATACTTAGTAAATCTATGAGCTTAAAAGGGTCAGGAATATTTATAAATGAAGACCTCATTCCCGAAGACCAAGTTGAATTAAGGAAGGAAGTTCAAAAGGTAAAAGAAGCCAGGAAAGAAGGAAAATGAGCAATAATTAGAAATCGAAAAGCTATTGTTAGGGATAGAGACTAGAAGGATAACAGTAAACAGGAATTTGGGACACTCGAGATCCTTTTTTGGAATTGTCGTGGCTTTCCATGGCGCAAAAGGTCCTATGATAAGTTGGATTCCGAGTGATATTGATATTATCTGTCTAGTTGAAACTTGGGAGCATGAGGAGTCTAAGGTCCCTAACATGGAAGGATTTGTCTTGTGGTCGGCATGGAACAAAAAATCTCACCGTAGAGACATAGGAGGCATAGCTTGTTATATTAGAAAGAGCATTTATCCTCACATTCAACTTCATAAGATTGACCCTCTTAATCAATACATTTGGATAAAAATTTCAGACACCAATGCTAAGAAGATGTATATAGCAATTTTTTATTTTGCACCTATTAATTATACTTTTTATAAGAAAAATAATCTAGATAAAAATTGTCCCTATAATAATTTAGAACAAGATATTTATAATTTGAAAAATGAAGGTAATATCCTCGTGCTAGGAGACTTTAATGCTAGGACTGCAACTAAACAAGCTACTCTTTTAAGTAATGACTCCAACCATAATCCTTTATGGCTAGATGAGGGCCTTGTTTTATCTAATAGCTACAGAAGAGGCTCTGAAGACCTAATTGAGAATTTGTTTGGTACTGAGTTGGTCAAGCTATGCAACTCTCAAGACCTAATAATTTGCAATGGAGTAATGAAGTGGCCAAACTCCAACCAGATGACTTGTATTCATGGGCTAGGTAGTAGTGTTGTAGATTATGTGATATCTGATATCCTCATTTCCAACCAAATAACAACTTTTGACCTTTTAAATGACCATGAGCCTGACTCTGATCATAAACCTTTAACCCTAACTCTAAAATTTTCCATGCATAGGAGCACCATTGAAGAGAATTATGATAATCAAAGGAATTTTTGCTTTGACAAAAGTAAATTTGACATTTTATTAAAGGATTTAAATAATAAATTAAACCTCCTAACTTATAAGGACAACATTGAAGAACTCCATCATAATTTTATAACTACCCTTTCCACTTCTATTAACAAGTTCTCTTTCGAGGTGTCCTATAAAAAGAATAATAGAACGACCAACCCTTGGTATGATAAAGAATGTAAAATTGCTAGGAAAGCCATTAGGGATGGTTCTAATGAGTCCTTAAAACTCGATAAGATCAATACATACAAAGCCCTACTTAAAAGGAAAAAAAGATACTATATCAATAAAAGTCAAGAGCAACTTTCACAACTATACAAGTTGGATCCTAAGAAGTTTTGGAGCCAAATTCTAAAATTCAATACTAAAGAAAATAATAGGATCCCCTTAAGGGACTAGAATTCCTACCTTAAAAGTCTTTACGAGTTCCCTAATGCCATGGACACCATTCCTATTGTCCCTGCAAAGGAAGAAGTTTTTTCTTTAGATGACATAGAGTTCGGGGTTAAGGAGCTTGCAAATGGGAAAGCTAAGAACATTGACGGCTACCAAGCTGAAATTTTTAAAATCAGAGGGCCAATCCTTATCCCTCACATACACAAGCTCTTCAATTTAGCAGTCAAGTAGGGCTTTCCTAAACCCTGGAGGCAAAGCCTCATTTTTCCTATTTTTAAAAATGGGGATAGAAACATTCCCTTTAATTATAGGACCATTATGATTAGCCCGATTTTAGCCAAGCTTTATGGAATTATTTTGGAAAAGAAGATTATCCTTTGGCTAGAAAGTCACGGTAAAAGATCTAAAGGTCAGGCTAGGTTTAGGAGATATCATTCAATTGTGGACCATCTTGTTACCTTTAGGATCATTGCAGAGGATTTTTGTAATACTAAAACCAATCCTTTTTTTTGTTTTGTTGACTTTAGAAAATATTTTGACATGGTTCCTAGGAAAAACCTTTGGAATAGGTTGGAAGAGATAAAAGTGTCTCTCGAGTTGAATGTTGTTGCAATAAGGATGTATGAGAAAGTTATTGCTAAGTTTAAAAACACCGAGGGATGGTCAAAAGAGACTAACTGCAATATCAGAGTCAAACAAGGATGTCCCTTGTCCCCTACCCTTTTTGGCATATACATTGACAAGTTAGAAGAATGCTTGGAAAAAGCAGGTTGTGTCGGACCTACTGTCACTAGTATAGTCATAAATCTTCTTATTTATGCTGATGATATCATTATTATGGCAAGGAGTCCCCATGATCTTGAAAACCAACTAAGAATCCTCAAGGATTTTCGCTCCAATATGGGTATGACTGTTAATACTGATAATACTAAGGTTATGATTATTAAATCCAATAAGATCCCTTATGATACCTTTGTATATGACAAAAACAACTTGGAGGAAGTGACTTCATACAAATATATTGGAATTGATATTCACCACAAGCTCAATTGGAATTATAGCATTGAGAAAGAGATTATTGGGGGATGGAAAGCTTATTATGGGCTTGAAAACAATTGTAAATCAGTTGATCTTTGGAGTTGGGATAAGAATAACCTCCTCTTTGAGACTCTTGTTACACATGTTATTCTTTATGGAAGTGAAGTATGGGGTTGTAGTATCTCTCGTGAATCTTGGAGAAAGATAGAGCAAATACAAAAGAATTTTATAACCTTTAATCTCAAAATTAAAGGAAATACGCCCTATCCCATCCTCCTCTTAGAAACAAGCCTCTCCCCCATTGAGATCATGGCTATGAAAAGATACCTAATGTATAAGAACAAGTTAAACAACATGGAAGACAAGAGGCTACCTAAAATTGCTTCAAAATCAAGTCATAACCACCATCGACTCAAGCAAGGATGGCATAAAGACGCTCGGTCTTGGCTAAACCATTGGGGAATCATGGAAGAAACCATTTTGCATAATAAAGATACTATTAAAAAAAATGTCAGATCAAAATTTAAGGAGAAAATGTGGTGTGATAAAGAGTTAGAGGAAAAAATAAAATTAAGGTATTATATGTTGGATCATGTTGTCATTGATGCCAATGGTTTGATTTATTGATGTCATTGATTGATGTCAAGAGGAGATTGTTGGATCATGTTGTCATTAATGTCAAGTGATTGATTGATGCCAAAGGATTGTTTGATTGATGATTGATGTCAAATGTAATATGTATTTTCCTTGATGAGAATGCATAGATGTAGATGGATCAATGAGTTGTCATTGATATGATGAAGATGGATCAATGAGTTGTCATTGATATGATAAAGATGGATCAATGAGTTGTCATTGATACATGATGCATAGTTGGATTGATGTAATGGTATTATCATGGTTGTTAAGGTACACAAATGGATGAACTCCAAAGTGGTCCCCTTATGGTGAAAGACCTCATGGGAAGATGCTTTACGGTTGAGTTATCCTAGAAGAATGGTTGGAGAACCCATGCTTGATTGTGGAATAATGAGATGAAGACCAATGAAGTTGTTGGTGAAACTATTCTAGATGAATAGTGTTTGTCATGCCATTTCCGGTGGTTTGTGGAATGTCATGTAACTCCTCATGGTTTTAGAGTTATGGCCTTACGAAGTTGAAGGACCCTCACATGAAGGCTTGAAGCCCCAAAAGGTCAAAGAAGTCAAAGTGCTTGAAAAGATGAAATGATTATTTAAATGATAAAGTAAAGTGACAAAGTCAAGAAAGATTATTTAAATAATAAAGAGAAGTGACAAAATCAAAGAATATTATTTAAATGATAAAGTGAGGTGACAAAATCAAGAAGGAATATTTAAATTATAAAGTATTGGAGAACTTTCTATTTATGGAAAGTGGTTAACCCTAAAATGAGGAAATTCGGTTAAGTGACCTAGATGTGTGATAAGTGACCTAGAGGATGAAAGTATAAATAAGATAGCAATGGTCTCTTGCAAAAATATCCTTTGTGTGGATCGATAAAGAGCTTCTTGAGAGAGCTTCTTATGAGAGCATCTTTGGTGTGGATCTATTGAGCATGATTGAAGATGTATTCTAAGAAAGAGAACATGAGGAGGATCTCATGAACGCATCAAAGTTTTGGCAATATCGGAGATCTTGATAGAAAAAGTCACAGAGCTTCAGAAACCCTATTTTATGATGTGTACGCAGGTTGTAATGGGACAGGGCATGTACATACATGGGCTATATGAGGACAGGCCACGTATAGTGGATAAAATCATGGAGATTTGTGTTTGAGTTGATGACAAGTTGTTGAAGACTGAAGCAGGTTCTAGATCTACATTCTATGGGCTCAGATCTGTCGTTGAGACACTAATATGGTTACATTATTGTCTTGATGGATAGTATTGCTTGTAGTGTTGTGAATGCTTAGGAAATTCTTGGTATGGCTATTGTGATGTGGTTTATGTTGGTTGATGGAGTGAACAGTACTCTTGTGATTCAGTAGTGATATGATTGCTATGGTATACTAGTTGCTTATACATGGTCAGTTAGCATTCATATTGATTGGTTGTGGAGCATGAGTAAGCTATTGGAGAGCTTGGATGTGTTGTGATTGGCTGGTGGTCAATTTGGACAATGGAAGACATAAGAGAATGTGATTGCAAGTTGCAACGTATCTGAGTATGTGAAGCAAAGAAAAATCCTAGTTTCTCAGAAGTATACTCATGTTCCATTATAGACTGACCACATACATATGCAGGTTGTAGTGACTCAGGGCACGCACGCACACGGGCTACATTACTGACAGGTCGTGTATGTTAAGCCCTAATATTGGCTCATTACCCCTTAATTGGGGCATATTAGATTAGTAATGTTATTTTATTTATGTCGGCTTTAGGCCATTAGTTGTAATTATACCTCCTAGTCTCCTATATATACCAAGGATACATTTTCATTTTGAATCATCTTGTACTTGAACATTTAAGTGGGGTAAAAGGAGGTTTCCCCCTCGAAGAGGCTTATTATCTGAAATTCTCTCTTTTTCAAGGCGTTGAGTACTTTTTTTGAGAATTTTCTATGCTATAATGATATTTGGTTCTTAACATATGGTATCAGAGCTCAAGGTCTTGGGGTTTCGCTACTACATCTGAGACACCTTGGAATTTTCACTATAACTTTTTTTCTACAACGTTTCAGAAGGAATGGCTTGGAGGATATTTAGTAGACGGATCAAGGTACGTTGGGTTCAAAATTGAGCTCCTGAGGCCTTATACTTTCATAGATACAGCCTTTACAAGATAGGGTTCTAGAATCATCCTGAAATGAGTCATTGCGGAATTTTCACTATAAAAAATTTCTGTAATGTTTCATACCTTGAGCTTCAGAGGATATTTACATAAATTAGTAAGGTATATGTGGTAAAAATTTTAGCTTCTGGGTCATCATAAATTTGTAGATACACCCTGTGTAAGATAGGGTATCTGACTAATCCTATTGACTAGTATCAAGAAGGTGTTCCAGGTAAAAAAATAATAGATTCTTCCTAGAGTATCCAAATTGTGTGGGACTGGTTGCATTGGATTGTGGACAGTCTGTAGTATTTCTGGTACGAGTTTCAGAATTTTATATCAATTATTTTGTGCGGGGCACACTATACAAGTGAGATCTTCTGGAAAGGCCAAAAATCGGTAAGTTGTGGGGAAGTTACCGTAAATTCCACATGGCACATCCAATTTTGATTAGACCTGTGGCATTGCAGAGAAGAAATATCAGAGAAATACATAAAGGAAATTTTCATACCCAGAAGGGCCGAAACTTGGGAGATACAACAGAAGAAATATTGTCTAGCAGAACCACCTCAAAATCAAGGTTCAAAAGTGATACTTGGCCA
>ML777797.1:623944-698361 GCA_009831015.1 Picea engelmannii
CCCCCCTCTAAGTGTTGTAGGTGTGTCCAACAATTGGTTTCAGAGCATGCCTTCACTATAAGCCTTAACAATCTTGGAGGAGATCCATGGACACACAAATGGATGATGAAGTACCAATCCTTGATGAGAAAAACTATTCTACTTGGAGAATAGATATGAGAGTAGATTTGAAGGAAATGGGAGTGACTATTTGGAAGGCAGCCATTGGTGGATCAGTTTCCTTGAAGAACAAGTCAATGTATGCAACTCAGAGGGAAGGAAAGAAGAATGATGCATTGGCTCTCAAGACCATTCTCAGTGGACTCTCAAGCCCTATCAAAGAGAGCATGGGACAATGCACTTTCGCCAAGGATCTATGGCTAAAGCTAGAGGAGACATATCAAAGCAAGAAAGAGAAGGAAGATATTGAAGACCACTCCATCATGATTATCAAAGGTAAAGAATCATCAAAAGCCCTTGATTGTATTATTTAAAAATGTGATCTTGAAAACATTTCAAGTGAAGATAGGACAAAGGAAGATCTCAAAATTATTTCAAATGAAGGTAAAGAATCTCCAAATACTCTTGATTGCAATGATTCAAAATGTGATTATGTTGAATTTTTCTCAAGTAAAGAAGAAGATCTGGAAACAATTTTTGTAAAGTTTGATGGTAGTTATCCCATGGAAAGAATAGAAGAAAATCTATTAGAACTTCAAACAGAAGTTGAAGAGGGTTTATATAGATATATAAGTGATCATTTTTATACACACTATAACTATCTTTCAGATAACACTAAGAAGTTTCTTAGGAGGAGTCAAAGGAACATTTTGAAGTTAAAGGGAATGCTCAAAGAACAAGAAGAGAGCAATAAGACTAAATTAGAAGAAAAGGAAGAAGATATCACAAGACTAACGAATGAAAAAGAAGATATGAAGGTAGACCCAAGATATGAAGATATGAAGATATGAAAAAGAAGATTTGTCCATCTCAAGACCCAAATTGAAGAAGCCAAAAGGGTAGAGGAACTATTGAAGGATCAAATAAATGAAAAGGAAGAGTCATGTCATAACTTAGAAGTTGAAGTTGTTGACCTTAGAAAGAAGGTAGAGAAGTCAAACAAATTCTTGAATAGCTCACAAATCTTGGCTTGGAAAGTCAAAGATCACCATATGATAAATCAGGTCTTGGATACAAAAAAGAAGCTACACATGCTGAAGCAAGCAACTCAAAGAAGCATGAGGTAAGTCCATCAAAGAAGGAAGAAAATGTTGCAAAACAACCATCTACACAAAGAAAAGAAAATTTCAAAAGAGCAAGGCAAGGAAGACATCAAGAATCTATCTTTGGGACACCAAAACAAAGGTATGAAAGTATTTTTCATGGGCATTGTTATTCATGTAATGAATATGGTCACAAATCTTTTGAATGTAGAGCTTATGAAAGGAGATATAATGGAATATTTTATAACACCATAAGGTGTTGGAGATGTGATCAAGTAGGACACATTGTTGTTCACTGTAACACCATGAGATGCTACAGCTATAGTGGATTTGGCCACAAATACCAAGATTGTTGGAACACAAGAAGAAGGTCCATGATGAGGACTTATTATAGCATGGCTAAAAGAAGGAATGAAGTAAGGAAGGGAGACATCTTTGCAAAAATGGAAACTCGGAGCTCAAGTTCAAAGAAGCAGGGACACCTTCAGAAGTGGGTGAAGAATATTGAACAACTAGAGCAGAATGGAAGCCTTAAAGGAGGCTCAAGTGTGTCATCTACTGAAGCATACGTGGGTGACAATGGCATCAGTCATGTACATATGCAGGCTGACCTTGTATAGGTCGTGTACATACACGAGCTATTGTGCATCAGACCGTGTATATGTGGTAAAGCCTTGGGAAAAAGGCAATGCACATGGGTTACATTTTGATGTGATGGTATAACACTCTTTTGCAGGGTCTGACATTGTTTGTTGCAGATTCAGACACTATTTCTTGCAGGTTTTCATGATTCTATATTGGGTTATGTAATGTGATGATAAAAATTAATGAAAGGCTAGTTTGGATGCATGGCACTCCCATGAGTATGGATTGATGCATTTTCTGTTAAATAAAAATGTTGGTTATAACAATGAAGCTATGGCACATTGGTTATGTGATATATCTTATATTGGAAGCTTACTTGTTGGAAAACTTGATGCATGCATTTGGCATATGGATTTTGACATGTAGTTGGTGAGTTGATGAGGTGATCATGTTGTACAATCATTGATGATCTATAGTTGATGCATGATTGGTACATTTATAGTACATTGGTAGATGCACCTTCTAGTAGTTTGATTGGAACATATTTTATGGAGGATTTGGCATACATATATGAGGATTCATCATGTTTAGGTGTTGGTGCATGGTGATATTTGGTACACTCATATATGGAATATGCTTGATGATACTACACCATTGGTATTACTTGATTAGTCCAACTTTAAGATACATGGTTATGGTACTTGGTTCATGATGGAGACATATCATGAGTGATATGACACTTGTTTGGCATATTGATAGATGATCATTGGTTGGCATATTGGTAGTTGCACATGGTTGGCATATTGGCAGATGCACATGTTTGCATATGGTTGATACATTCCATTGGTGAGATCTTATGGCACATTGTGGGGTATTGATGTACATGGTTGATGTACATGGGTGTTATGCATGATGGGCACACAATTGATACATGATGTACTTGGGTGATGTTCTACTCATGATTCTCTATTTTATTGTTGACATATCTTTTGTTTCATGATGGTTGGTATGGCACGAGTTTGATGCATGATAGGTCCAAGGATCGTCATATGGTAGCATATTGCATAAAAGTTAGGGTGGGACATACCCATATGGGGAGAGATTTATCAGATGCAAAGATAAATACTTGAGAAAGAGCACAGAGGCATAATTCAAGGGGGAGCGATGGTCACAGGGGGAGTATGAGCGATGTATCTTCAGCATTACATCAGAGTAATATCCCTTGTTCAAAAGGGGAGAGATTATTCAGAGGAATATCAAAATCATTCAGACAGGGGGAGCAACCCCAAGGAAAGTTCAAGCAAGGGGAACAACCCCAAGGTGAGAATGGCCCTTTGCCATTGATGTCAAAGGGGGAGAAATGATCCATTGATGTGATTGACAATTATTGATGGGGAGAGATAGTCATATTGACTATTGATGTAGAGCATTCCTTATCTACATGTTGACATCAATAATTGGTAATTGGTGTTGACATCAATGTTGGTATTTCCATCAATGCCAAAGGGGGAGATTGTTGGTTCATGTTTTCATTGATGCCAATGGTTTGATTTATTTATGTCATTAATTGATGTCAAGAGGAGATTGTTGGTTTTGTTCCAGAGTCTATACTTAAGGCTTAGAAGTACAGTGTCTAGGCATCCGAAAGTGAGTAAGGGGTAGAGAAGGAATAAATGTCAACCTTCGGCAAGGGAAGCTAGGGTCGATTTCTAGGTTGTTGTCTAGCTTCCAACTGTTCCTGGATGTTTATGTCTCTTTCAATCGTTGCCCATGAACGTTCCAGTTCCACTCGGGTAGTGGTTGTTTTAATAATAGTATCAAAAATATTCAAGGCAATATGTGTTTGATCTGATAGTCCGGGTTGGATATTAGGTTGTCTTGTCACAAGGACAGTCCTGGGGGAACAGAATGATAATAAAATCTCAATACTTTTTTAGATGTTGTCTCAATTTTGGTCGTAAAAAGGAGATTTTATAGCTCCAGTAGTGAAAACAAGGTGCAAACCAAAGGCCCTTTCCCGTAACTGAGTTATATTTTAACAAATATGTATGAGGTGTGAGAAAACATTAAGAAGACTATCATGTAAGGCTCCTATCAAGGGTGAGTCTCACTTATAAACAGAAGAAGAAAAAGGTAAAGAAATAACCTGACGAAGCATAAAATATATATAGAAATATAAAATGCTCACTAGTATTATACCTGCTAATAGCCAGTACAGAGGAAAAACGGTAAACAATATAGAAAACTAGAATTTATTCACTATAGTAGAGGTTGTACTAAGTTATAGCGAAGCATTCATTAGATATATATATGAAATGAAATAAAATATGAAATACAAGGAAACAAACTCATAACTCAGTCGTGAAGGAATCGAGAATCTTCGTATTTGCTTTGTATTAACTCTCGAAGGAGAAAAATCTCTATTACAATCGACCCAAAAGGCCAGCCCTTGTTCCTTCCTTCTATTGTATATTTATACAGATTTACATATGATGGAATCTCAATCGTTCCAGGATTTTCAATTACAACAAGAAGGAGATCAATCGTTTCATTTCTTTATCTTTGTCTTTATTTAGTACCAGAAGCCTACCCTTTCGCATGCTCGGTACAAGTGACACATTTCTCCACCAGCCGAGATATCAACCTATAAGGTTCTGGTTGACAATTGGCCTAAAAAATATAACAATCTTTGACTAAGTGTGGTAACCTTTCTTCCATCTTTCGGTCTAGGGTGTCGATGGTGCACAATCGTACACTTGGTTTAATAATCCATTTATCTATTTGAACTATGTCTGCCTGAGTTACTTGTAAGACTTCGGCTGAATCTCTTTCTTCTTTCTCATTTATATCAAGCGAGAGTTTCACCATATTCATTTGGCTCAGTGTCTTAGCATTTCTCTCGCTATCAGTGCCTAATAGATTTCCATCTATAGAACCGAAAGCCTCTTCACAGGATTTCCTTACCTTCTTGGCTTGCAATTTTCCTTCTGATATGCTGCATTCCCATTCTTTCAACAAAATATTACCTCGGGTCTGTTCTGAAATGGAAAACTCGGAACTATTTGCCAATTCCCTGTTTGTTGTAGCTATTACAGCCTCTTGAAATGTGACCCGAGCTTCTCCAGCTTCTCTCTCTCTGACAGATAAGTTTTCCAATACTCGATCAACAAGTAGGCAATTGTCCTGAATCGTCTCTACCTTGGCAAGTAAACTTCGATGGGCTGCAAAAACTCTGCTCTGAATCTCCATAGCCTGGGACTGGAATATCTCGATATTTATAACTTGGCTTACGGCGAACTCTAATATAACCTGTAGCTTCCCTATCAAGTCTCTTTGTTGGCCTACCTGTATTTGACTGGTCTGAGCTACCAGCTCTACTTGTTCGAGCTTAGCTTTGAGCATCTCGATTTCCTTTTTATCGGCCACTCTTGCTTGTTCTATTCCTATGTTCGCCCGGTCCTTGGCAGCTTCCTCTGTTGTGGCTAGTTTGGCTTCTAAGTTTTTGATGAGGCGATATTTTTGCTTCAACTGATTTTTCAAAACCTCGACTGAAAAATTGGTTTGTCGTAGCAAATGCCCCTAATGTTCCGTCTATTTCTGTCGCAAAATCTTCTTTCTTCATATATTTCCCATCGATCAACACCTTAAATTTCTTGGTCGTTGATCCTGCTTCTTGATAGAATTCTCTTTTTACCACAACTTTTCTCTTTTTATCAAAAAAATAACTCATTTGGAGGGAGCTCTTCCATCCTTATAGGTCTCAATTCTTCATTGAAAATCCACCCTGCGTCTATGTTCCCTTGAGTTGACTGTAAGGGAGTAATGGAGGTGATGGGATCTCCTATTTTCTTAGTTGATCGGCCTGGAGTGGCAACTGGAGTCTGCTTTTTCGGCGGATCGGGAGTTTTCATTTCTGGTTTCGGGCTCCTAGTTTGCTCTTCCCTGTCCTGGTGTTCTTCTTGTCTAGGTGCTAAATATTTTGAGCCTTCGGCTTCTTTTTGCTGCACCTCTTCTATTATTGGATTCTCACCCCGCAATACTGGGGGAAGACAACTCCGCCGATGTTCTTGGAATTTTAAAACATCGGCCCTTTCTTCAGGCGCCAGGGCTTGTATCCGAGCCAACACCTCGGAATAAGATCTCGTGCCTCGGAAAATGTCATTCGAGGGTGAATTTTCGTGCTCAAACATTTTAAGCCCGCAATTGGCTAAGTGGTTACTTATGATCCTATGTGGATCGTGCTTCTTGAATTCAACATGAACCAATTTCAGGTCTTCCAGGGATGCTACCTCAGCTTTAGCATGCCCGAAATCTAACAAAGAATAGGAATTCAAATGAATATGAAAAGGTGGCCATACCTTCTTAGAATATCCCTTAAGTTCCTTGCTTACGCCACCGATTACGGTTTGCCTGGCAATCTCATGACAAGCCATTTTATCGGGTATGAATAGTGGTAAGGCATTCGGAGGAACAGAAGCGTCGAAAACCCTGAGATATGAAAATTCTACTTCCACATACCAATCGGCTATACTGCTCAGATTTACCGCGATATTGTCTGAGATCCTGGGTGGCGGGTGGCCGAAGATAGTGATGTGCAATGGTACCATTACCCAGTTAAAGATTTCATATACAAAATCTGAAGCTTTGTCTTCCCACAACTTTGAATGGTAGATGTGGATGGGCTCAGCTTCCGATGGATTCCAACTCCAACTCATTAAGGGAAAAGGCGTTAGAAAACACACACCGTTAATGATATACGCGGACATAAAGAATGAAGCGATATTTCCGCTCTCCTTCTGCTCTCGATACTTTGTAACTCGACTGGTCAAACTATCAGACAATAGTTTATCCCAGTCGAAGGAACAGCCTTCGACGACTGAATGGATTAGAGGCACCCACTGAACGAAAAAATGTGTGGTGTCCTCTCTCCCATATAATCTACAGGCCATCATAGCTACATATTTAAACTGTGGTTCCAGAGAAGATATTGAATATATACCATTACTGTCTGCCCTAAAATTCGCAGGGTGTGAAACCCAATCTTTGATTAAACTGGACATACTCTTGTCGTATTGCACACATTCCTTTTGTTTAAAATTTTCCAGGAATTCGGCATTGTATACTAAGTTTGACACGGTGGGCAACTTGTACATAGCCTGCAATTGTTCAGGTCTCAAAGTCCCAATAGTGACTCTCTACTCGTTGACGATAGTTTTGGTTGGTATATCTACATGGTCGAATGCCCACCAGACCATATCATAGTAAGGGAGCAGATGTGGCCTAGCCGCTACTTTATGCATTTGAGCCTGGACGATGATCTTATATTTGGTGATCAGGTCGTCTTTTTCATTGTCACTGGAATCATCCGAGACATCTACCAATTCGTACTGTAGAACCTCAAAAATATACGACCAGGTCTTGACAGAGTCGACACTTCGAGGTGAAGTATCATAAACGTTGTCTGAACCTTGTCCTGAAACCTCAACAGTGGCTTTAGACGCTTTTCACGGGGCCATGGCGGGGGATTCTACTTTAGCTCTCCTACGATAAAAATATGTATACATACATAAATTAGTTCGCTCGAGAAAGGTTTTCTCTTCGTAGAATAGAAATGAAATTTATGACAACAAATAAAAGATCTGTGCCTTTGACCATTTAAAACTAGGTCATCCTTAGAAACATAACGATCAAATCTTTCTTAAATATAAATTTAGCAAATAAAAACCAAATCCTTACTTGTCGATTCGCCTCATTTCCAATCAATGTCATAGATTTTTACAGTTCGTAATGCAAGTTGACGCAAGGAAAGTTTAAAATTTCCTTGGAGACTGTGCATATTAATGTTCGTATTAAAACACTGGAAATGTTGGCTTAGCTTAATTAATCAGGCCTTTTTTAAATGTTAATTAACCTTTCGGCATTCGCCTCATCGGGGGCTTTCACTTTAACCCTTTAAACCTCTAAAACCCGAGATTGCGATAATTAGCTTTGGTTAATAAAAAATGTAACTAGGATTAAGCGTTTAATTAATTACGTTTTTATTTATATCGCGACTTAGGGCTTCGAAGGTATAGCTTTCGGAAGGCTCGTATGCCGAGTTGCGAAATCGCAAGATCGCGATGATATGATCTAATTAAAATGGAAGATAAAACCGGATTAAGTGTTTAATTAATTTTGTTTCTATTTACATCGTGACTTCACGACTCGAGGCTTCAAAGGTATAGCTTTTGAGGGAAAACATGCCGAGTTGCGAATTCCCGACAGAGATTAACCACGGTTAAGATTTTTACCTTTAACATTAACCTGGGTTACTAAAACAAGAATCTCGCGGTTTCGACTGTCGGGGTTATGACGGTAAGACTTTTGGAGCTAGCAAACGCCAAGACACAAAATCCCGATGATGCTTTACCGTGGTTTAGAGTATCTTTACTCTCGGTACTGATCTGGGTAAACTTTTTTTAAAACTATTTTGTCGTTTCGTCCCTCGGGACTTGTAAACTATGTGATCTATAACATCTGACATGTGACATCCCGAGGTAAAAAGGAGAGACTCTTTTAAACGATAAAAAAAAAAAAAAAAAAAAATCATGCCTTAAGAGTATGATAGCCATCACTGCTTGTGTGATGAGACTTCTGAGATTTTGGAGAAAATAAAGGAAAATACCAAAACCATCTTTCGATTTCAAGCGTTAAGATATAAAATTTAAAAAAGGCTAAAAACAAAGGTGGCTCCAACATAGGCTCTAGCTAGGGATCTCGTTTTCCTGCAAGACGGGAAGAACAACAGACCACGTGCCTATATTGGGTAAATGGAGTCAATGGCTTGAATCCAGCGAAGATGTTCCTTAGAATAGGCTACCGAAGGGAAAAAGGGCCTTCCTTTTTTTTACTTTCAAAAAGCCTTTCAAATTCAGATACTTTTTAAACTTAGTTGTAGTCCCTTTCACAACTTTCTCCTTCTCGTTACTAAATTCAAGTCTGCATTAAGACAATTAAAACAGTTCTAGGAGACCCAACAGATCTTGTGGCTATCGGCTTGCATCAAAAGAAACAAATTATATGTTTTTAATCAGGAATCCCTATCTGAACTTGGGATGTAGATCGGGTTTCAAAAAAATTGGTTACCAGAGAAGAGTGATATTCATGTATAACAGCCTTACAGATATCTCAGATATTTCTTTACTGCCAGTGAGCCTGTTCAGTACCCCGGTGAAGTTATCTGGCCCTTTTTACTGAATTTCCTTTCACCACTTCGGAATATATTTATGCATTTAAACGCTGAGATGAGGGCAATCATTTCTGAATTTCCTTTCATTGTCTTTTGGACTAGATGGAGGCAAACATTTCTGAATTTCCTTTAACCACCTGTTTTATAATTTTCTTTTTTGTAGCACGAAGTGGGGGCAATCAGTTTGTATGAGGGATGATATCTGTGTAATATTTTGCATTATAGGTCTGCCAACTTACTTTGATTACTCGGTACCAACCTTCCCTTAACTTTCACAACACCTTCGTTCGCAGGGAGAAAGGGAAAAATTAATTTTTTGGAGTTTTCTATTTGAGCAAGCCTCAATCCTCCGAAACTGTTGAAAAACCTAGAAAAGTCAGGATCACTTAAGCGTCACTTTGTTTAGTAAGGGACCGAGGAGTTGTGAAGACCAGCTTACTTTTCACAATCTGCTTTGAATCTTTCGAGGTTAAAATGTAATCTCTTCTCCCTACGTATGCGAAACCAGAAAGATGTTGGCTTTTCAAAAAGTAAACCCGAAAACAGAAAAGGGTGCCAGATAGAGGTCTACGAACTGAAAAACAGGGGTCAAAAATCAAAACTGACTCTTGAAAATCTTTTTTGGAGGTGCTTTACTTTGGGTGAATTATTCATTTCGTCTTATTCTTTCGTAAACGCTTAACCATGGAAATGTACCTTTATTTATTATTTCAGATGATATTGTCGTATTCTTATGGGGTTATCTTGGTTTCCTTTGAGAGCCCTTCAAAATAAGACTTTAGGAATTCTCACCTTTATCTTATCATTTCATTTTCTTTCCAAACTATCAAAAATCTTCTTTATCACCTGTTTAAGCCAATTTATTTTCCGATACACGACTTTCTGTTTACTTCTCCTGCTCGTTTTGTTTGCAGCTAAAATCCTGTTAAAAGGCAAATATGAAGGTTATCAAGGCTTTTTGAAAGGTGTCGAAAATTTACAAAAGGAAAAGAAAATCAAAATAGCAATGCGTAATGAAATATATATACATATGTAAAAAATTCTATATATGAATATACACATCTCTTTTTTTCTTTTTTTTTGGTGATTGCTTATGTCATATAATGCTTCAGGTAACGCTCGTTGACAGGGGCGTTGAGGATTTCACCGTCTAGATTTTCTAGTAGGAAATAATTTTTTCCTTTGAGAGCCGAGACTCTGAATGGCCCATACCAGAGGTGATCGAATTTACCATGTTTCGTTATTTCTTCCCTCCTTGCATCCCACCTTAATACTAAATCACCTGGGAGGAAATATCTGTCCTTTGCCCCACGGTCGAATAATGCCTTCATGTCATATTGATACTTCTGCAACCTTTCATCTACTTCGACCTTGTGTTGTTGAACCTCGATTAGCTGGTTTATCCTCCTGGTGACATGATTAGGTTCTTCTTTCTGATCTTGCCACAATTTCATCACGGGGAGCGCTAAATTTATAGGTAACATCGCATCTGTCCCATATACCATCTGACATGGGGAAATGTCGATAGACTTTTTAGTGCTTATGCGATTCGCCCATAAGGCGTACTTTAAATGCACATGCCAAGAATTTTTGTTTTCATCCAACACTTTCTTAATTATATTGATCAGGCTCTTGTTTGATGACTCGACCAATCCATTTCCTTGGGGGTAGTACGTTGTAGAATGGCCAAGAATGATATTATACTTTTGGCAGAAGCTGATCATAGCCATAGATTTGAAATCTTGGGCATTATCTGTGACTATCTTTTGGGGGCAGCCAAATCTTGACAATATATTGTCTTCTAAGAAATCTATTACCACCAAGTCAGTTGCCCTTTTCATTGGAATAGCTTCCACCCATTTAGTAAAGTAGTCTGTGGCAGTTAAGATCCACTTGTGTTGGGCGCTAGAATGTGGATTAATCTCTCCTATAAAATCTAGCCCCCATTGTTGAAAAGGGGCTTCAGTTTTGACCGGAACTAAAGGTAGCGCCGGGAGTTTCTTTTTCCCTGCAAATAGCTGACAAGGGTTACAATATTGGACCTTGGCGTTAACGTCTGAGAAACGTTTTGGCCAGTAATACCCAACCCTCGGAATTTTGTAAGTTGTGGCCCTCCAAGCGTGATGTCCTCCACACACTCCTTCATGAAATTCACTTATAACCCTTTCTGTTTCTGATTCGACTAAGCATATTAACAAGAAACCGAGTGGGTCTTTCCAATATAGTTGATTTTCGGCAATACAATACTTAACCGCATGAAGCTTTAAAGTCCTGGATTTTGATGGCGATAGTTCACTCGAGCATTTTAGAGTCAGCAGGTAGGATACTATGTTTTTGTACCATTCTGATGATACGAACTTCTCCTCGATCTTAATTGTATTTGTTCATTCATCAAGCTCGTTTATGTTCATGTCTTCCTCGCATTCCTACAAGTAGTTTATATCCAGAGCTCTGAGATTTGATTCAGCCAAAAGTTTGGCAAGGCCTTGTCCCTTTATCAGTTTAGTAGGTTTGCTTTCTAGGTCAAATTCTTAAATCTTGGCAAGCCATCGTCCTCTTTTCCCATCGTTGTTTGGTTGTACCAAAATATCTTTTACATAACTTGTAGGTATGTACGCGATTATCTTGGAGTGTAATACATATGTTCTAAATGCCTTCAATGCTTTTACCATGGAGTACACTTATTTTTATATTATATCATATTTAATTTCTACGTCTCTGAGGCTCTTGCTGAAAAAGGCGATCGGCTATTCGAAACCCTCTTCGTTTTTTTGGAGGAGTACCGCAGCAATCGTGTGTTCGGAAGCAAACGAGAAAATAAGAAATTCTTTTAGATAATCGGGGCTTGCCAATATAGGTGCCTCGGCTATGAATTTCTTAATGTGTGCAAACGACGCTTTGGCCTCTGTTGTCCACTTTACTTCACTGTTCTTTTTCATCATATCTGTGATCAATTTTACAATTTCAGCGAAATTTGGGATAAATCTTCGTAAAAAAATTATTTTTCCTAAGAAAGATTGAATTTCTTTTACATTTCTAGGAATGTTTATAGTGTCTATCATTTCAACCCTCTTAGGATCAATCTTAATTCCACCCTTAGATACAATATGACCCAAAAGTTTACCTTCTTGCATGGCGAAGTGTGATTTCTTGGGGTTTAAGGACAGACCAAACCTGCGGCATTTTTCGAATGTTTGTTTAAGATGTACCAATTGCTCTTCATCGGATTTGGAGAAAACCATTAAATCATCGAGATAGATGACTACGAAATTATCCCTCTCTCCGATGAAAGTGATGTCCATATCATGTTGGAATGTGGCTCTTGCATTCATCAAACCGAAAGGCATTTTATCATACATGAACGTACCCCAAGGGGTAGTAAAAGTTGTTTTTTCTTTATCTTGTTCATTCATGGAAATTTGATTATATCCAGAGAAACTGTCAATCATAGACATTATGTTCGCCCCAACTACCTTTTCTAGCACATGATCCATTTTAGGCAGCGGATAGTTGTCTTTAAGAGAGGACTTATTTAGATTTCTGAAATCCACGCACAGTCTAATTTCCCCACTCTTTTTTCTGACAGGGACCTGGTTTGCCACCCAGTCGGAATATCTTAGAGGTACTATAATTTTCACCTCTAAAAGCTTCTTCACTTCTCTCTCAACCACATGCAATAAAATGGGGTTGATCTACCTAAGCTTTTGTCTAAAGGGTTTGACCCCAGGCTTTAGAGGTATCTTGTGATCGATCACGGTAGTGTCGTAGGTTCTTAACTCGTCGTAAGACCAGGCGAAAACGTCTTTAAATTGTCTGAGTAGGTCCTTATACTTGCCTTTTATTTTAGGGGGGAGGAGTTTAGATATTTTAACCATCCTGGACTCTTCTTTGGTTCCTATGTCACAGTCCTCAACTTCTTCTGGTTGGGGTTGTAAGGTGGATTTTACAGGTATGTCGTTTTGATCAAATAGTCTTTCCAAAGGGATCAGTCCTTTCAGAATCTGGTTATTTTTTAGGACCAGCATGCAATGATTTGCGATTTTGTCTTGGAAAGCTTGAGGATCCTCCCCTTCTTGCATGATCCATATATGGTCATTCTGATTTTCTTGATCCGCGTGAGTTTCAGAAAATTCACCTACTGCTTCAAGAAACTTCTTAATTTGTTCATCATCCTCAAAAACCTGCCAGTGCTGGATATTATCCGGTATAGATGATCTGTGTCTTATCTCTATGTGATACTTCAATTTAAAGGTTGTAGGAGGAGTGAAAGTTGAAGCTGCTTTAGATAATGCATCAGCCTATAAGTTTTCTGTGCGTGGGATGAAGTGGACATTTACAGATGAGAAAAAATTTTCCATTAGATCCTAGGGACAATTTCTGTATGATCTTAATCTGGGATGTTTGGCTTGGTATTGTTGATTTATTTGTTTGAATATCAACTCCACATCTCCGTATACCTCTAGGTTTTTTATTTTTATCCTCCTGGCAGCCTCTAATCCTAAGACCAAGGCTTCGTATTCACATACATTGTTAGTATAATCTATATCCCATTGTAGTCTGTAAGAAAAAGGGAAAACGAACCTTTCTTCAGGTGCCACAAAAAGCACTCTTGCACCAGCCCCTTCGCAAGACAAGGCACCGTAAAAAAACATTTTCTAGATACCGGTGCTACACATATCCTCGGTCATGTAACCTGACTCTTCATGCTCTATATTGTTTTCCTCTGTGCAACCATCTAAACCGTTGTCAAAAGATAAGATATAATTTTCTAAATCTTGATCTGCAATGTAAATAGGGAAATTGTTCATATTTTGAGGGTCGCTTACTGTATATGCTAACCTCTTCTCCCTATACAACTAAGTAAATTGCCCACCAAACACAGGAATTGTGGCGTACATCATATCCAGTTGAAGAGAACCCCCC
The DNA here is from genome assembly GCA_009831015.1 of Picea engelmannii. Lineage (NCBI taxonomy): Eukaryota > Viridiplantae > Streptophyta > Pinopsida > Pinales > Pinaceae > Picea > Picea engelmannii. Next base: position 637,883 of record ML777797.1, read on the forward strand.
AGCTTGGCCCCCCATGACCTAGACAACAGTAAGCCGTACTTGGGGGGAATATCAGCAATGACCACATCCATCAAGATGCTCTTAACTGGGACCTGTGCCAGGGTGACTACTAAATCCTTTATCATTCCCATACACTTAACTTTTCTCGAATCAAATGAGTAAAGATATCCGTAAGGTTTGGTGATCTGGAGACCCAATCTGTCCATAATAATTTTAGGCATCACGTTATGTGAGGCTCCAGAGTCTAGCATGCAATTATGTAGCAGTTGATCGTACATGTTTAAGGTGATATAAAAGGGAGCAACAATGTCTTTGGCTCCTTCAAAATGTGGACCAAAAGTGATGTTGGGCTTATCATCTTCCAGGTTCAAAACGTCAGATTGCCTTTCTAGCTCTGAAATGCCTATCACTTTGGTAATCTGCTTTCGATAAATTGGGTTTTTTGCTAACTCTGCCAGAGGAATTGGTATCTTAATTTTATTTATCTCGTTTTCAAAACTGAAAACTCCGCTCACCTTGTCTGTTTCTCTAGTTGGGACTTCTGAATACTTATTTTCCAACTTATTTTTCTGGACTGCCTTATTACTCATGATCTTGGTTAAAGGTATATTTGTATTAGCTTCTTTTGTTTCTTGTGTTTTAGTCTCAACCTTTTCCACTTCGGGTTCTTGCGCGTTTACTACTTTCGCTTTGTTGTTAGGTAACACGGTTTCTTCTGGGGTAGGCTCATAATTTTGACCTCTTGGGAGAATTTTCTTAGGTTGAGTAGTTGAAATAGGCTTACCCTTAGATCTCAAGTTATACCTAGGTTGGACCTCGGCCATTATCATATTGATTTCTTCTTGATAACTATAAAGGTCAGTATAATCTCTTTCTTCACCCTCAATAGATGATTGTTGAGTGTTTAGATATTTTTCATAATCCTCTCTAGTCAGATAAGGTTGTGTGCAGTCATCACCCAAGTTTGTGACATCATCATCTAAATCTCCGAAATCTTGGAGATCATTCCCTCCTATAAAATTTTTGTTCTTTAGGGGAGTTTGTATTTTCTGATCTTCGTTTTTTATCTGTCTTTGCTAATTTGGGGGATTAGGATTCCTCCTGAAATCCTTTTTGGTGAAAGAATCGGATTTGTCTTGTTCTAGCTCCATCTTGGATATCTTATTAGATAACTCCTTAATTATCCTGGCCATATCGTCTACTTTGTCATCTGTGTATCTATTAGACCCTGATGGCCCTGCTTGCTCTCTAAAGCATCTAGTTTCTCAGTTTCCCGCTTCTACTTTAGCTTTTGACTTACCAGAAGCCATCATATTTGACTCAATTTCTACAGCTTCATCTTGCATTTGGTTTAGAGTAACTCCCCTTCTTTCTCTTAAAAGAAGTGCGAAATATGGTTCGAAAGCCCCCGCAAAAGTTACTTTGGCTGCGGGTTGGGACGGTTTAACCTCGGTTGGGATTTTGTTATACCGCTTGTTGAATCTTTGAATAAACTCCATAACTGTTTCTAAATTATTTTTTATTAGAGACCCAAACTCGGTTAAATAGTATAGGTGGTCCTTTCTTTCGCCCCATTGTCTAAGGAAAGCATCTTCCAACGCATCATAGGATAAGACAGATCTTGCAAGTATACTCCGAAACCAAGTTCGGACCTGACCTTCGAAGGTTTGGATGAAAAGACTCGAATACACATATTCATGTTCGAGACCTAGGATGTTTGTGAATTGATCAAATAAATTTATGTGTTCAATTGTGGTCAGATCTCCTTCCCCAGTGAATTTTGGCAAATTTTTTATATAATTTTCGGGAAGGTCGTGCAAAGGAACGGGCAATACCAAAGGAGTGTATCTTGCTTCCACTTTAGAAAACATTCTGGGAGGGGGGGAAGTCCCTTGACCTCCAGCTCCTCCCCTAGGAGAACCCCCACCTCCTCCAGGAGGACCCCCACCACCTCCTCCGACGGTTGTCATCGATATTAGTGGAAAGTTGTAAAGGGGGTTTTGGAAAATTAAAAGTGAATCTTTACTTTCTTCGTGGGGCAAAAAATCTGAGGATGACTGGTAAGGGATGCGAGGGCTTGGCTCTTCGGACTTGCAAGAGATGTAGTCAGGGGAACCAATGGGTGTGGAAACTGGATGTGTGAAATATTCTTTGAGACTGGGTGAGGTCGCGAAATTTAACTGAAGGGTCGATGATATATCAACAGCAGATGAATTTTATGCAGGACTTTTTCCTTTGTGTACTACAGAGGTTATCGGACGGGTTTCACTTCTAACTTCAGAGCAGTTTGATGTTAGATCCTTAGTGTTGAAAAGAGGGTTGCGTGAAGTTGAGGGTTCAGAAGAGCTCTTGGTCTTCAGTTGTGGGTATTTAGGCTGATAGACTGCAGGGGTCGGCTTAGGAGAGCCTCTCGCCTTTAAAATATTCTCAGGATCGGTAATGGGTGTGGTCTGTTTACCATCCAGGTTTTGCCTGGTATTCCTTCATCCGGATGCCAACTTATTAATCGTGGAGTCTCCAAGTGAAAGATTGGAAATCCTTTAAAAGGTGTGCACTCTTTGTTCACTATCAAAGGGTGACACTTTCAACAAAAAATGTCATTTTCCCAGGGAAAAATATTTTATAACTTCGATCCCCGATAACGACACCAAAAATATGTTGTTCCAGAGTCTATACTTAAGGCTTAGAAGTACAGTGTCTAGCCATCTGAAAGTGATTAAGGGGTAGAGAAGGAAGAAATGTCAACCTTCGACAAGGGAAGCTAGGGTCGATTTCTAGGTTGTTGTCTAGCTTCCAATTGTTCCTGGATGTTTATGTCTCTTTCAATCGTTGCCCACGAACGTTCCAGTTCCACCTGGGTAGTGGTTGTTTTAATAATAGTATCAAAAAGATTCAAGGCAATATGTGTTTGATATGATAGTCTGGGTTGGATATTAGGTTGTCTTGTTACAGGGACAGTCATGGGGGAACAGAATGATAATAAAATCTCAATAATTTTTTAGATGTTGTCTTGATTTTGGTCGTAAAAAGGAGAGTTTATAGCTCCAGTAGTGAAAACAAGGTGCAAACCAAAGGCCCTTTCCCGTAACTGGGTTATATTTTAACAAATATGTATGAGGTGTGAGAAAGCATTAAGCTGTATATCATGTAAGGCTCCTATCAAGGGAGAATCTCACTTATAAACAAAACAAGAAAAAGGTAAAGAAATAACCTGATGAAGCATAAAATATATATAGAAATCTAAAATGCTCACTGGTCTTATACCTGCTAATAGCCGGTAAAAATGAAAAATGGTAAACAATATAGAAAACTAAAATTTATTCACTATAGTAGAGGTTGTACTAAGTTATAGCGAAGAATTCATCAGATATATATATGAAATGAAATAAAATATGAAATACAAGGAAACAAACTCATAACCCAGTCGTGAGGGAATCGAGAATCTTCAGATTTGCTTTGTATTAACTCTCGAGGGAGAAAAATCTCTATTATAATCGACCCAAAAGGCCAGCCCTTGTTCCTTCCTTCTATTGTATATTTATACAGATTTACATATGATGGAATCTCAATCGTTCCAGGATTTTCAGTTACAACAAGAAGGAGATCAATCGTTTCATTTCTTTATCTCTGTCTTTATTTAGTACCAGAAGCCTGCCCCTTCGCATGCTCGGTACAAGTGACGCATTTCTCCACCAGCCGAGTATCAACCTAGAAGGTTCCACTTGACAATTGGCCTCAAAAATATAACAATCTCTGACTAATTGTGGTAACCTTTCTTCCATCTGTCGGTCTAGGGTGTCGATGGTGCACAATCGCACACTTGGTTTAATAATCCATTTATCTATTTGAACTTTGTCTGCCTGAGTTACTTGTAAGACTTCGGCTGAATCTCTTTCTTCTTTCTCATTTATATCAAGAGAGATTTTTGCCATATTCATTTGGCTCAGTGTCTCATCATTTCTCTCGCTATCAGTGCCTAATAGATTTCCATCTATAGAACCTAAAGCCTCTTCACAGGATTTCCTTACTTTCTTGGCTTGCAATTTTCCTTCTGATATGTTGCATTCCCATTCTTTCAACAAAATATTACCTCGGGTCTATTCCGAAATGGAAAACTCAGAACTATTTGTCGATTCCCTATTTGTTGTAGCTATTACAGCCTCTTGACATGTGACCCGAGATGCTCCAGCTTCTCTCTCTCTGACAGATAAGTTTTCCAATACTCGATCAACAAACAGGAAGTTGTCCTGAATTGTCTCTACCTTGGCAAGTAAACTTCGTTGGGCTGTAGAAACTCTGCTCCGAATCTCCATAGCCTGGGACTGGAATATCCGGATATTTATAACTTGGCTTTTGGTGAACTCTAATCTAACCTGTAGTTTCCCTAGAAAGTCTCTTTGTTGGCCTACCTGTATTTGACTGGTCTGAGCTACCATCTCTTCTTGTCCGAGCATAGCTTTGAGCAGCTCGATTTCTTTTTTATCGGCCACTCTTGCTTGTTCTATTCCCATGTTCACCTGGTCCTTGGCATCTTCCTCTGTTGTGGCTAGTTTGGCTTCTAAGGTTTTGATGAGGCGATTTTTTTGCTTCAGCTGATTTTTCAAAACCCCGACTGAAAATTGGTTTGTCATAGCAAACGCCCCTAATGTTGTGGCTATTTCTGTTGCAAACTCTTCTTTCTTCATATCTTTCCCATCGGTCAACACCTTAAATTTCTTGGCCGTTGATCCTGCTTCTTGATAGAATTCTCTTTTTACCACAACTTTCCTCTTTTTATCAAAAAAAGAACTCATTTGGAGGGAGCTCTTCCATCCTTATAGGTCTCAATTCTTCATTGAAAATCCACCCTACGTCTATGTTCCCTTGAGTTGACTGTCAGGGAGTAATGGAGGTGATGGGATCTCCGATTTGCTTAGCTGATTGGCCTGGAGTGGCAACTGGAGTCTTCTTTTTCGGCAGATCGGGAGTTTTCATTTCTGGTTTTGGGCTCCTAGTTTGCTCTTCCCTGTCCTGGTGTTCTTCTTGTCTGGGTGCTGAATATTTTGAGCCTTCAGCTTCTTTTTGATGCACCTCTGTTGTTATTGGATTCTCACCCCACAATACTGGGGGAAGACAACTCTGCCAATGTTCTTGGAATTTTAAAACATCGGCCCTTTCTTCAGGCACCAGGGCTTATATCCGAGCCAACACCTCGGCATAAGATCTCGTGCCTTGGAAAATGTCATCCGAGGGTGAATTTTCGTGCTCAAACATTTTAAGCCCGCAATTGGCTAAGTGGTTACTTACGATCCTATGTGGATCGTGCTTCTTGAATTCAACATGAACCAATTTCAGGTCTTCCAGGGCTGCTGCCTCAGCTTTAGCATGCCCGAAATCTAACAAAGAATAGGAATTCAAATGAATAGGAAAAGGTGGCCATACCTTCTTAGAATATCCCTTAAGTTCCTTGATTACGCCACCGATTACGGTTTGCCTGGAAATCTCATGACAAGCCATCCTATCGAGTATGAATATTGGTAAGGCATTTGGAGGAACAAAAGCACCGAAAACCCTGAGATATGAAAATTCTACTTCCACATACCAATCGGCTATACTGCTTAGATTTACCGCGATACTGTCTGAGATCCTGGGTGGTGGGTGGCCGAAGATAGTGACGTGCAATGGTACCATTACCCAGTTAAAGATTTCATATACAAAATCTAAAGCTTTGTCTTCCCACAGCTTTGAATGGTAGATGTGGATGGGCTCAGCTTCCGATGGAGTCCAGCTCCAACTCATTAAGGGAAAAGGCGTTCGAAAACACACGACGTCCATGATAGACACGGACATAAAGAATGAAGCGATATTTCTGCTCTCCTTCTGCTCTCGATACTCTGTAACTCGACTGGTCAAACTATCAGACAGTAGTTTAGCCCAATCGAAGGAACAGCCTTCGATGACTGAATGGATTAGAGGCACCCACTGAAGGAAAAAATGTGTGGTGTCCTCTCTCCCATATAATCTGCAGGTCATCATAGCTACATATTTAAACTGTGGTTCCAGAGAAGATATTGAATATAGACCATTACTGTCCGCCCTGAACTTCGCAGGGTGTGAAACCCAATCTTTTATTAAACTGGACATACTCTTGTCGCATTACACACATTCCTTCTATTTAAAATTTTCCAGGAATTCGGCATTGTATACTAAGTCTGACACGGTGGGAAACTAGTACATAACCTGCAATTGTTCAGGTCTAAAAGTCTCAATAGTGACTCTCTGCTCGTTGACGATTGTTTTGGTTGGTATATCTACATGGTCTAATGCCCACCGAACCATATCGTAGTAAGGGAATAGACATGGCCTAGCCGCTACTTTATGCATTTGAGCCTGGACGACGATCTTATATTTGGTGATCAGGTCGTCTTTTTCATTGTCACTGGAATCATCCGAAACATCTACCAATTCGGACTGTAGAACCTCAGAAATATATGACCAGGTCTTGACAGAGTCGACACTTTGAGGTGAAGTATCAGAAACGTTGTCTGAACCTTGTCCTGAAACCTCAACAGTGGCTTTAGACGCTTTTCGCAGGGCCATGGCGGGGGATTCTACTTTAGCTCTCCTGCGATAAAAATATGTATACATGCAGAAATTAGTTTTCTCGAGAAAGGTTTTCTCTGCGTAGAATAGAAATGAAATTTGTGACAACAAATAAAATATTCGTGCCTTCGACCATTTAAAACTAGGTTGTCCTTAGAAACAGAACAGTCAAATCGTTCTTAAATATAAATTTAGCAAATAAAAACCAAATCCTTACTTGTCAATTCGCCTCATTTCCAATTAATGCCATAGATTTTGACAGTTCGTAATGAAAGTTGACGCAAGGAAAGTTTAAAATTTTCTTGGAGACTGTGCATATTAATGTTCGTATTAAAACACTAAAAATGTTGGCTTAGCTTAATTAATCAGGCCTTTTTTAAATGTTAATTAATCTTTCGGCATTCACCTCATCGGGGGCTTTCACTTTAACCCTTTAAACCTCTAAAACCCGAGATTGCAATAATTAGCTTTGGTTAATAAAAAACATAACCAAGATTAAGCGTTTAATTAATTACATTTTTATTTATATTGCGACTCGGGGCTTCAAAGGTATAGCTTCCGGGAGGCTCGTATGTCGAGTTGTGAAATCGCGAGATCGCGATGGTATGATCTAATTAAAATGGAAGATAAAACCAGATTAAGTGTTTAATTAATTTTGTTTCTATTTACATCGCGACTTCACGACTCGGGGCTTCGAAGGTATATCTTTTGAGGGAAAACATGCCGAGTTGTGAATTCCCGATAGAGCTTAACCGTGGTTAAGATTTTTACCTTTAACATTAACCTGTGTTACTAAAACAAGAATCTCGCGGTTTTGGCTGTCGGGGTTAGGATGGTAAGACTTTTGGAGCTAGCAAACGTCGAGACACAAAATCACGATGATGCTTAACTATGGTTTAGAGTATCTTTACTCTCGGTACTGATCTGGGTAAACTTTTTTTAAAACTATTTCATCGTTTCGACCCTCGGGACTTGTAAACTATGTGATCTATAACTTTCGACATGCGACATCCCGAGGTAAAAAGGAGAGCCTCGTTTAAACGATAAAAAAAAAAAAAAAAAAAAAAAAAAAAAATCATGACTTAAGAGTATGATAGCCATCGCTGCTTGCATGATGAGACTTCTGATATTTTGGGGAAAATAAAGGAAAATACCAAAACCAGCTTTCGATTTCAAGCGTTAAGATATAAAATTTAAAAAAGGCTAAAAAAAAAAGGTGGCTCCAACAGTTGGATCATGTTGTCATTAATGTCAAGTGATTGATTGATGTCAAAGGATTGATTGATTGATGATTGATGTCAAATGTAATATGTATTTTCCTTAATGAGAATGCATAGATGTAGATGGATCAATGAGTTTTCATTGATATGATGAAGATGGATCAATGAGTTGTCATTGATACATGATTCATAGTTGAATTGATGTAATGGTCTTATCATGGTTGTTAAGGTACAGAAATGGATGAACTCCAAAGTGGTCCCCTTATGGTGAAATCCCTCACGGGAAGACACTTTATGGTTGAGTTATCCTAGAAGAATGGTTGGAGAACCCATGCTTGATTGTGGAACAATGAGATGAAAATCAATGAAGTTGTTGGTGAAACTATCCTAGATGGATAGTGCTTGTCATGCCATATCCGGTGGTATGTGGAATGTCACATAACTCCTCATGGTTTGAGAGTTATGGCCTTACAAAGTTGAAGGACCCTCACATGAAGGCTTGAAGCCCCAAAAGGTCAAAGAAGTCAAAGTGCTTTAAAAATAGACTTAAAAGACACGTCTTTAACTTGGAATATTTTTTCATTAACAACATCGCCTTACAAACTGAAATGTAAAAAATATTTGCATGCACAAATGCAATAAGTAAAGCTTTGAATTTACCTTGGAATGGTAGTGACGAGGCCATATTCCCATTGCTTCAGACTTGTCGAAGGGATGTCCGCAGAAACAACAACCAAACATCTTATTCAGATGCTTCTTCTTCGAATCATTTGAATTCACATTCTCATTTCTTTGGTCACTTGAGAGTCACTTCCACTTGCGTTTCCATTTAATTTTCCATTTACAGTTTCTTTGAAGCCCTTCTTCTTCTTTTTCTCCTTTACCGCTTCTTACTAATTCTTCTCTCAGAATCGGATTCATCCAAATCTATGATATCTTTGGCTTCTGGCCTCCTTCTCTCGGCCCTAGCCTTGCAATCACGAGTGCCTTTGGTCCTGTTGTTGACTGCGACCCATTAAAAAGAGCCATGAGTCCTCATTTTTCCGGAATATCGCGACTCTTTCCTTCCAAATGCAAATGCAACTCAAAGAACACAGAAAAAATTGCTCAAAAGACACATAAATGTTCCCTGCTCAGGCTGTGCATGTGTTTCCTTGAAGTTCGTAGACACAAAACCCCAAGTGCAAAGCTAAATTTCACAGTAAGAAACGCAACCGCGAAGGAGACTAAATGTTGAATCTCAGAAGCCCATTTAACAACTCCATCACTGATGTTACAACGTAAAGAAACTTGATTACCGAAATTTGTTGACACCTATAGAGATCATATTGCTACGAATGTTGGAGATAAAGTTTTATAAAAATAGTATGTACTAAAGACAACCGAGAAATTTGTTGGAATTACAGTAATTTGACGGACTTATAGTAGAAGAGAAGGAAGAAAGTGGTTGTACCAATCACAATTGTCGTAAGATTGGAAGCATCAATTCCTTCAGTGACTTCTTTAGCAATGGGGCCAAACCAAACCCACTGGGACCAAGCCTTCATGTTACAAGAGAAATAAGTCCCATCATTTAATTAAAAACTGGCAAAGAACAACAATAATTTCACTGTATAATTGTAAAGAGATTTGATAAACTTACATACGACCTAGACATTGAAGATTCCAGAAAACCCGGATAGCACCAACCAGTGTTATCATATAGGATTCTCAAGGTCTGTTGCAACATCATCCACTCCATCCGCAACTCATTTCTAGAAGTAATGTTCAAAATGGCATTGGGGCAGGTTGATTCCGAATAATCGCTCTTCCAGAGAGGGCTCTGGGACCTTTTATGTGCCTCGTGACTGCCTTCTCCATGATCTCTCTTGTACAGGATGGACTCTAGCAACTTTTCTCCCACCGCAATAATTGATATATTAGGTTAAGAACAAATTGATCACCACTCACAAGACACCAACAACTAATCAAGTCAAGGCGATTACAGGTGGTAAACATGCAAGGCCAGCCTGTGGCAATCAAGGGGTGAAGAATGAAAGGACACAACGCATGGTGTTAACAAAGAATGAACTACAGATGGCATTATCCATGTCTTGCGGGATAGTTTCCATATCATGTAGCGACCAACAAGTCTCACAATGTTTTACATTTTGTGTATTTATGACACAAATTTCAATTGTTTAGTGATTTTTCGTCTTCTTTCAATGACTTTGATATTCATGTTTTTTTATTATTTTGGCATGAAGGCGTAATGCTTATACATGTTTATATTTTTTTTCTAGGTTTTTATTATTGTCAATTCGAAGCAGGGAATGATCTAGTAGTACAGATTCCTCATGACCTCAAGCTTGTATTCTTTCCAACCCAACATGGAATTTTCCACCAGGACCTCTGAATTTATGTTGACTCTCTATCGAGGCTTGCATATTGCCTCAAACTCCTATATTGGAAGCAATGACCCCACTTGTTCCTCCAAGTGTGAAAGTAGGGTAGATGATAAGTGGGTATTCCTCTGTTGGAGTTTGAAGCAATGACCCCACTTGTGCCTCCAAGTGTGAAAGCGAGGTAGATGATAAGTGGGTATTCCTTTGTTTATTCAAGTAACAAACACATAAACCCAGGTAACAAACATATAAACCCTCTTTGTGTCATTCCAATGCTATTGAACCGATGTCTTCCCATCCTATAAATGTTAGTATAACTCATCACTGATATGCTATGCTCAACTTAAGAAATATAGTGAAGTTTATAATATGTATTTTGTATTACAATCCTTCGACGTTAATTATTATTCAGTTCGTATCACAGTTGATTTTTTGGTGTTGAAACATATTTAGATAAATAGAATTGTTGGGCACCGGTGCATTACACAATTATTTACTTATTCAGTTCCATTAGTTTCTTATGTCTTTGGATACAATTTGGCCAATACAATGATTAAGTTATATGAAAAAATCAATACACATCCATTTCATTTTTCGTTGAATCTCTTCTTATTTATTTTAATTTTTTTTATTTGAATTATGAATAACCCTCATAAGGATCACCACTAGTTATTTAATTCCAGGTTTTTGTATTCGACTATGATCAAACTCTAGGTTTTTGTATTCGGCTATATTAAGAACGTTTTGTGATTTATTTAATATTAAATAATTAGTTTAATGTATTAAATTAAAGTAGTATATTAATTTAATATTTCTAATTCAAATTAGATTTCCTTCCACTAAAAACAATGTAACCTATAAAAAACCTTATATATATTTTTTTCTACTTTGTCAAAATTTAAATTTTTATAGACAAGTTAGAAAAATTCTAAATAATCCATCAACTATTTACCTTGAAGATTTTGTTTGCATAATTATTATTATATGTGAATATTAGTTAACCTGAGTAATAACAATCCAAACTAAATAGAGTCAAAACCAACCATTGAACAAGGTGTATCCCCATCAAATAATAACCATTTGATGTATAAAACCATTATCAATAGGAACTTATCACTTTTAAATTCTTGTAAATAAATAATATCTAACCCATTGAGCATGGTCCTAATCTAGGAGACTATACGTAATTCCAACTTAAAAAACATTATTCTCACTTTAATAAAAATTGGAAGTGACTCTAAAAAAAATAATTATAAGAGCATATCTTTAAAAATTGACATCACTCTGATGTTTATGTTTACATTAACATGCATTAGGATTAATAAGTTTAAGGATCCCCATTCGATCCACGCACTAAGAATAGAGACGTGTCAAGCTAGTCACGGTCTGCACTCTAGCGCTTAGCAGCCGCAGTTGTCAGAGCCTTAATGGATCCCTATGAGGGAGGGGATTCTCCCTCGGGATCCTCGTCCTCAGACTTGCAGGCCTTTCAGGCCTTAATCTCGTTCTACGCCAAAACAACCAAGCCAAGTCCCTCACGATTTGTGAAAAAAGCAGCTGAAATTCCTAAGGTTGTCATTTTTTCTCCCTCAGTGTGACCCCTTTCTCTTAGACTGGCAGACATAGGACTGATCGGGCAATTTACAGGACTACGGCCCTTCCCAAAAGCCATGCACCTCTGGCTGGAAGAGAACTAGCGCAAACTGATCCAGGGACAAATGTTGGTGGCATTTTGTTGTAAGGGATTTTTTTCCTTCCTGTTCGAAAAAGAAGATGGGGATCTGATATTCCGAATTGGACCTTAGTTCATGGGTGCGAGAGGAATGTACCTCAACAAATGGACTCCTAATTTTAGCCCAGAAAATGACATACCCTCAACAATCCCTGTATGGGTAAGATTGCATTTCCTTCCCCTCCATTGCTAGAATGATGAAACCATAAGAAATATAGGAAACACTCTAGGAAAATATATCGATCATGTTGAACCATGAGAGGGTTTACAGGCATGCGCTAGGCTCTGCGTGGAAGTAGATCTGAAAAAAGGACTCCGATAAGCAATACAACTAAACCTAGACAATTGGTCTTACATACAACAAGTGGACTATGAAAAAATCCCCCTCAAATGTAAAGCTTGTCATGAATATGGACACTTTGCCAAATGCTACCCCAGACCAAAGAAACACATGATCAAGATCCAAAGCAAGATCAGTGGTAGCAACGAAAGCGGAAAAAAGAAAATGGAAACACCCAGTCCATCCAGGTTCAGAGTCAGAGGGAAAAACCCCCAGATCAAAAAGAAACACGACCAAGATCTCCACATAAAGCAGAATCAAGTCACGACCGATATGTTGGTCTCAACACAGAAGTAAACATAGAAGAAATCAGGGAATCCCAGAAAGAAAATGACAGAAAGAGACAAGAAGACATAGTCAAAGGGATTAGAAAAGGCAAAGAAAAAGAAAAAGAAATCCTAGACTTGAGTGGGGATTCAACAACAAAATCACTCCCTAGCCAAACCCTGTATATTCCAGAAAAGTTAGAAGAGGAAAGGCAGAACACTTCTGATAGTGATTCTGACCTGAAAGTAACCCAACCATCCACCACAAGGAAACCTGGAAGAAAATCCCAAAGGAACAAAAGAGAATCGGCTGCAAACAGATAAAAATAATTGAGCATTCAAAAAACAATAGACGAGACACTAAAGAAAGATGGAAAATCTGGGAAAAACAAGGTAGCCCATCATAAGGGAACAACTTCATGGCCCTCAAAAGGGGGGGAACCAAAATCCACTGACAAGTGATGAAAGTTGTCTCCTAGAATTGCAGAGGATTAGGAAGCAGAGTCAAAAAACAAGAAGTTAGAAAATTGTTACAAATAGAAAAGCCCTCAATCCTCATGCTCCAGGAGATGAAAATGAGGGATCTGGAAACCCTCAAAGATTTTCAAAAAAAATGGAAAAAAGGAGAAGAAAAAGCAGTCAGCTCTATAGGGGCCTCAGGAGGAATACGAACTTTCTGGAATGTCAAGGAATTCAACCTAAGAGATCAGGTGCAAACACAATTCTTGATGATGGTCAACCTCCTCAAGAAAGACTCAGGTATGTTATACTCCATAATAAATGTTTACATGCCCAATAACTATATAGAAAAAAGTGAATGTTGGCAATCCCTTCTAGACCTAGCCACTGACAATCCCCCCTGAAACCTTATTATTGTTGGAGACTTTAATACAACCAGAGGGTCAAAATAAAAATGAGGAGGATCTGTTGTGAGAGATCAATTCCGAGAAATATTGGATGATCTTATATCGGATCTGGATCTCTTTGACGTTCCTTCGGATAAGGGAATGTTCACTTGGATTAATAGAAGGGTAGGCCCAGGGCACATAGCGGCAATATTGGACCACTTCCTGATCAACAACTCCTTTTTGGCTCTTCCAGACAAATCTTGGTCCTCGAACCTCCCCTGGGTAGGGTCGAATCACCGACTTATCAGATTGATCTTCGAAGCTCAAAAAAATTGGGGGCTCGTCCCCTTCATATTCAACCCTGTTTGGTTGGATCACCTAGAGCTCATCTAGTCCATTGCTCAAATATGGAATTATTGGATCACTGGTTCACCCAATTACATATGGGAGCAGAAACTAAAACTAGTAAAATATTACCTAAAGATCTAGGTAAAAAACTCAATGCAAAGCAACGTCGGGGACAAAAAGCTACAACTCGAAAACTTGCAAGAGGAAATGGAAACAACTGAGATCTAGCAAAGCCACATTATAAGAGAACAAAAAATCCACAAGGATTATATGCAAGCGCTAGCAAAAGAGGAAATCACATGGCGCTTAAAATTCAGAAGCCTATGGTTGAAAGCAAGGGACCAAAACACCTCCTTCTTCCATAGACAGAGAAAATTTAGAAATTGGGCAAACCAAATCTCTGAAATCAAAACCCCAGAAGGGGAAATCCTAAAAGACTTCAACCAAATCAAACGACAAGCTTCAATGCATTTGCAGAAACTATATACCACTTCTGGTAGGGCTGAAGAACAAACAATAGACGCTTTGCTCATACACATCCCCAGTAAGGTTACAAAGGAATAAAATACGCACCTTGATAGACCAATTGAAGAAGCGAAAATTCTAAAATCTCTAAATCAATTCCACAAAGATAAAGCCCCAGGTCTAGATGAATTCACTCTTCATTTTTACAAAAAGTGTTGGCACATAATAAAAAATGATTTCATAAGGATGATAAGATTCACCCACAAGTCAAAAAAGTTGGGAGCGGCCACCAATTCCTCCTTCTTATCTCTCATCCCAAAATAATTTGGAGCCTCTTCCCTCGGCTTAGACCCATATCTCTTTGTAATATCTCTTACAAAATTATCTCCAAGATAATCGCTAACATGTTAAATACTCTTCTCCTATCACTAATCCTTCCAAATCAAGGAGGATTCGTGGCAGGTCGTCAAATTTGGGACAACTTCATCCTGGTTCAAGACGCAATTCATGCCAGCAGCTCTAGAGGGGAATCAGGTATGGAAATAAAACTCGATATGGCAAATGCTTTTGATAGAGTAGAGCATAAATTATTTTTTGAAGTCATGAAAATTTTTGGTTTTAGTCAAAACTTCATTTCCTGGATGGAATCATGTATTGCCTCCCCTTGGATCACTCCCCTCCTAAATGGAAGACCCGCTCTCTTCTTCAAATCCTCCAGAGGATTGAGACAGGGTTGCCCTCTCTCCCCCCTCCTTTTTGTGATCATGTTTGAATCCCTAAATCACTATCTCGAATGGGAAAGCATAAATGACACAATACCATGTATCAAAATTGCCCAAGGGGTCAAAAGAATGAATCACTCCTAGTTTGCAGATGACACAATCCTCTTGAGCGGGGCCCCAAAAATTCCGGGTAGAAGAATATTGCAAGTTCTGGACACCTTTCTTCTAGTTTCGGGAGGGCTCCTGAAAAAGGAAAAGTTTCAAATTTACGTTTGGAATGTAGCTGCAACCATCATAGAAAAAATTTCTCAAATAATGGGATTCAACATCACCCAATATTGGAAATCCTTCAAATATTTGGGTCTCCCTCTGTGTCTAAAAGCACTCCCTGGCGAGTTTTGGAAATTGTCTCTCCAAAAGGTTAAAGAAAATATGGACTCTTGGGGATCGAGATGGCTCAAACCAGCAGGAAGCGTGGTCCTGATCAAATCAGTCCTCTCGTCTCTCCCCATTTTTCAATTTTATACCCTTCTAGCTCCAAAGGGAATCCAAAAAAATATTTGGCGCAACTTATTCACAAATTCTTGTGGCAAGGAGGAAAATATAATCACAAAAAATTCCACTTGGTGAACTGGGATATGGTCACCTTGCCCAAAAAAAATGGGGGACTTGGAATCAGAGATCCCGAAGTCACTAATATAGAAATGAGAGCTAAACTTCTCTGGAGGATAGTCATAGGAGAAAAGGATTGGTGGAAAATGGATCTAATAAAAAAGTACAGGATGGGTAAAATAAAAAGAAGCATGGACAAAACACAAGCTCCCCAAGTAGGATCACAAATCTAGAAATTAATAAGGGTTTCTACCGTATTCTTCAAAGATCATCTCTCCTAGATCCCGTGAAATGGAAAAATGATCAGAATCTGGCAAGACCCAATTCTAGGAGTGGACCTCAAATCCTGTGAAGAAAAAACCAACGATCTAAAAAGATGGATGATTGATGAAAAAAAACGCACCCTCTATGATATTTTAGTCTGGAACGAGAATGGCAGCTGGAAAGATAGGCATCTGGGATAGTACCTGAGCACTTGATCAACCAGGCACAACATCTGACCTCTCATATGAAAGGGGCAACTCCCATCCTTAAAGCCACTCCAGACAGTCAGGGATGGGGTATAAATGTCTACTCGGTAAAAGAAGGATACAACATGCTCCTCTCCTCTACGAGAGAGTATCAGAACTCAACAAAATGGAAAAATGTTTGGAGTCAAGACACCCTCCACAAAGTTAACTTCTTCACCTAGTCTCTAGCTCATGGGAAAATCCTCACAAGAGATAACCTTATGAAAAGAGGTTTCCACAACCCTTTCAACTGCCCTCTGTGTCAAAGCAATCAAGATAATATTCACCATCTCTTGTGGAATTTCCCCTTCTTGCAAACAATTTGGAAAGTGGCCTTCGGAGACCTATCCAGAAAAATAAGATGGCCTTCAACTCCCAATCCCGGCCTGGGGAATTGGGATAAGTACTATCAGGGATCCTTCAAGGAAAAACCAGTCATGAAGTGTATTTGGAGGGCTCTCCACAAGTTCGTCTGATGGAAAATATGGTTGGCTCGAAACAAAAAAAAATCTAGGGGATCGTATCTCCCCCCCAAACTGTAGCTTCTAAGGCCAAATTACTTCTCTCATAAGTTATGAACTCAAAACATCTAAATGTAAAAGACCCAACCAATTGGAATGACCTGGAAAAATATTGGATGACAAGTTTTACTCTTAATCCAATTAAGCATCCAACCTCGGAGCATAGATCGTGCTGAAAACTTCACAATATTCAAACCATAGAAATCTGCATCCAAAAGAAACAAGTTCATACTCTTTGTTTTGATGGCTCTTCAAAGGGAAACCCATGGGAGGCAGGTGCGGGGGGGTTCTCTTCGAACCTGGAGGAAAAATATCCCTAAACTATCATTGGAATCTTGGGGCGGATACTAACAATAAATTCGAGGCCTATGCACTACTAAAAGGCATTCAACTCGCCTAGATTCAGCAAATCCAAGTGTTGAACGCCCTTGGAGACTCCAAAAATATAATAAGAATGATGGTCCACGGGTCCAACCCACGATATTTAAGCCTAAAACAAATAACAGATAGAATAAGAGTGGAATCTCGAGCCATCAAGATAACCTTCTACCACATAATCAGAGAAAACAACAAAGAAGCATATAAAATGGTGAATGTATCCATTGGGAAAATGCTTGGTTCCTTAAGCGTGGAAGGAGTGGTAACATCAGCCCCCCTGTTCTAATGCATCATATGACCGAGTGCCATTCTAGAAAAGAGGAAGGAGAGGTTAGGAGGCACTTCATTGAGGCCTTAAGTAATAGCGACGATCACGTGAATAGAAGAGGGGCTCGGGCTCCTCAAGTCGCTAACCCAAGAAGAACCAAGGGGGGAGAGACAATCATGAGCAGGGGTGGGGACTTTGGGGAGTGGAGAACCTGCCCAGTCAAGTAGAGAAGATGTATTTTCAGCAGTGCAGGTGTGGAGCTCGCTCTTGCTCTCAACCACATGGAATAGGGCAGCATCGGAACGAACATGTGGCAAGGGAGATTAAGACACATCACCCAAGGGGAAGCATCGTTTAACGACACAAGTTGGGTAATCATGATGCAGAATGCTCAGAAGGATATTCCTTCAACATTCGTGGGAGTGTATGTCATCAAGGACCATACGAGGATGGATAAGGTACGAGAAATCCCTCCCGCACAACATACTCACCTTATCAATGTTAACAACACCTTCAAGCTCGGGTTCATGGAGTTTGATGGAACAGTTTGCAGGGATTTTACAACATGCAAGCAGGTTAACATGCTCTTACCATTAATCGACTCATGGGAGATCATGGACCCGTCCTTGAGCTTGAGTACATTTAGAATATTGGTAGCCTGGGTAAATTCAGTTGCTCCTTCTTTTTCGCTTGGTGTCCAGATTCATTTTATTCATCCCTACTCGAATCCTATCCTGTTTTGCTCGTTCTTTCTATGCCCTTCTTGTCATCCTCATCCCCAAAAGCATCAGCAGTTCCGTCATGATCCCTCCCTCTCGGATACCTGGGCCATGTGCTCCCTCTTTTCCTTTTCCTCGCCTGGACTGTCGCCTCTGACCTCTCTCATTTCCTCGCTGAAGAATTTTGACTTCCTACTCAGCCCGTGTGTCCTAACCCGTTTCTTGCAGAAAACCCGGGGAATTTTCAGGTTTGTAGTGTCCCCAGCTTACTCAACCTGGTTCTTGTGCTCCCTCTTTTCCTTTCCCTCGCTCAGACTGTCGCCTCTGACCTCTCTTGTTCCCCCGCTGAAGACTGGTGTCTTCCTTCTCAGACTGTGGATTCCAATCCGTTTCCTGGAGAAAGCCCATGGAAAATCTAGGTTCGAAGTGTCTCCAGCCTACGTAGCAATGCAGAAAGGTAAAGGAGCCTCAGCAGAATCAGGGAATTGGGTCGATGATCCATTTGAATAAGAGTGCAGTAGGATTAGAATCCAAATTGGATCACTTGGCGCCAACAGAGCATTTGAACTCGAAACGTTGTCCCAACATAGACACATGATTGAAAAGCTCCAGGACGAGAGCTACGCTCTGAGAATCCAGTTAGAGGAACACCGCATCAAAATGGAGACAATGAAAAGGAGATTAGATCAGCTAGAAGGTGTGCAACAACCACCAAGCAGCCCAGGAGAGCAACAAGAAAATTCCAAGAATGAATAGTCGACTTCAGTAAACCAGATCCCAGACTTGAACGAGTCACACCCGAAAACTATGTAGGACATAAAATAGGTCAAACTGGAAAAGGGTAACTAAACTATGGTTTTTTAATGTTGTCTTATAATCTGTATTTATAAAATCTTCTACCAGAGTTATCCAGGGAACTATATCCTCAGAAATTTTGTTAGAAAAAAGGGTTGCAACAGAAAATGCTACTGTTACAAAAATGCACCCTGCTTTTGTAATAGATTCTCTCTAAGTGGCATCCCTCGAAGATCTATATTGACCATTTTTTTGTAAATTAGTAGATTCTTCCACACCTCTAATCTATATTTTACCAGTTTCTATTAAAAAAAAAAAAAATTGGCATCACTCTAGTTAAAGAGTGGCGACATAAGTCTTATCTCTACACATTATGCCGATTTTTATAAAAAAATGACAATGTTTCATAAAATAGTAATTGAAAATAAAGTTATCGGCTCAGTTATTTATGACAATATATTATCATCCTCACAAAACAACATAAACGTAATCCTAAGGCAGGGACTAGCTGCTTTGTAGCTATTTCCCTTGTTAAAATAAATGATAAATAATTAATTTCGATGTTTGCTTTAAAAAATCACATTATAAACTACCTAAAATGATACAATCATTTGATATTAGCCCATGGATTGGAGAACGACCACTGGAATTAATCCATTTGACACAAAAAGAAATGGAAAGAAAGCATTTAAACCATTGGAATCAAAACCCTAATCCAACGAAAGAAAATCAAGGTTATCCTTACGTGGCAATATCTTTAAAGTTACTCTAAAAAACATAATTATAAGAGAATATCTTTAAAAAATGACATCGTTATAGTTAAAGAGTGGCGACATAAGTCTTACTTCTGCACACTATGCCAATTTCTATAAAAAAGAATTGACAATGTTTCATAAAATAGTAATTGAAAATAAAGTTATTGGTTCAGTTATTTATGACAATATATTATCAACATGAAAAAATAGCATAAACATAATCCTAAGGCAGGGACTAGCTGCTTTGCAGCTATTTCCCTTGTTAAAATAAATGATAAACAATTCATTTCAATGTTTACTTTAAAAAATCACATAACAAACTACTTAAAATGATACAATCATTTGATATTAGCCCATGGATTGGAGAACGACCACTGAAATGAATCCATTTGACACAAAAAGAAATGGAAAGAAAGCATTTAAACCATTGGAATCAAAACCCCAATCCAACGGAAGAAAATCGAGGCTATCCTTACGTGGCGATCATATTTGAACCCTTTCCAACCCTTCCAAGGGGTTCAAATCTATCTTAGAAGGGTAATTAGAAAAACACCCTTAAAAAAAATTAAAATTTTGAAATCGTTTATCATTTTTGAAGGACAACAAGTATTATAAAATTTCAAAACAAGGGTCTCGTTTTAAACAACCCATCCATCTCACTCCCAAGTCTTGGATGCCCAACGAGAATTATACCTTTCATATTATATGAAGATGGAGGTGAATCATGAAAAATATTAATGATTCAACATCCATTACTTGCCTTTGGTGCCTAAAGACTGAAATCATCTCTATTCTTGTTGGCTCTCATCTATTTCTTGATATGGTGTACCCTTCCACAACATAAAATCCATCACAAAGCTCATGCCTATATAATCATATCATTGTATTGGCATATCCAACATTTTGGATGTCACTTAATATAAGCTTCCAAGAGAAGCTTGGACACCTTATCTTTACAAATCCCCACTTGAATTCGTGTGTTATATGCATTCTTTTTTTATCGTTGTCGATATGATGATTGGCATGAAATTTAATGTCCATACTTAATGTGTTCAGATCTCACACGTGCCACAATGTCATTTCCTTTGTTATATTTTCCTCCTCCCTTGGCTTTGCAAAGGACCAAAACAATTAGTCATGGGTCACATGTATAAATTGCAATGGCATCGAAAACTCATTATCAAAATCCACTACAAATGTGTGATTCAATGGAAATTTTGAAGAGAAACCAATAGACATCAACCAAACCCAAGGAAATGAGGTCATCTCTCTTTCTTCATGATCACATACTTTATCTCTCTCAAAGCATCTAACGTGTTGATAAATCTAACATGGCTATAGTATTGGTATCTAATATGTTATTATTATTTGGGAATATTCGTTGGCCTCTCAACCGCTCAGTATGGTTGCAAATGCAATGGCATTGAAAACCTATTAGCAAGATTCAGTGGAAATGTGTGGTCCAATGAAATTTTTTGAAGAGAAAACAATAGATACCGACCAAACCCAAGGGAATGAGGTCATCTCTCATTCTTCATAATCACATATTCCATCTCTCTAAAAGCATCTAACGTGTTGACAAATCTGACATGGTTATAGCATTGGTATCTAATATTTTGTTATTATTTGGGAACATTCGCTGGCCTCTCAACCACTTAGTATGTTGTTCACGACATCCCTATTATTGCAATAGCAACTCGGGGAAAAACCACATAATTTCTACTCCAATGTAAATCTCTCAACAATGAAGCGGTCTTGTATACGTTTTTTCAAGCTCATTATAAAGATAACGCATGGTATTTTTATTTTTTTTCACACAAAAGTATATTAATGATTTTGTTTGGTACAAGAAAACTCCATTGGGATTCACGATGACTTGTATGTTCTTAATCAATTTTATGTATGAGCCTATGAAAAATAGACCTTGTGAGCATCACAAAACCTAAAATTGGAACTACAACAATGAGAATCGTGATTATGTTCATTCAATTTTCTGCATCATCAATTCCTTACTCCTTTGATCATTCCCCTTTCTCCAATTTCATGTATCTTTATCCATTACATTCATTGTTTCCAGAAACATTGACATCGGTGTGACGATGCCTTAAGTGCCAAATATTTGAGAAATCTCCTTAGATCTCTTTCCTTGTGCCTCATTGCAAGCCAAAGAGCAATGAGAGGTATCATTTACAGCCTTGATGCTAGGAGAAATGTTTTTTATGCCTGGGTGGGATTCTTAAGTAAGATATGGAGAAGGCAACATAATTCCATGGAAAACTTTAGTGGCTAAATTTCACCCATGGGCTAATGTTGCATGTTTTTTTTCCAAAAAAAGATTCACCAATATCCATTTTTTTCCGAAGTGATTCACCCAAATTCTATAGGATAAAGGTATTTTACTCTAAAAATCGCCAAATTTTTCAAGAAATTATACAATATCCTTAGAAATTTGAATGTTTTTACAAAAAGATTGCCAAACATTTTATGGTTGGAATTTTAAGAATTAGTGAGATTCACCAAGGTTTCTACACTTTAAGATAAGTATGGATCCCTAAAATTTTCCTTTGATCATTCATGTTATTCGGAGGTCTATGCAATAGGGATTATGGTCTAACAAATCCACTATGTCACACATTTTTTGCATGGTTTGAAATGCAGAGTGAGCAATCGATGTCCTCAATAAGAACCACATACTTGGTGGTCTTGATGAGAAATTTCCTTTAGCTTTGTGTTTATCTTGACCATAGGAGTCTCCAATTTATGGATATCTTAGCCTACTTAATAAGCAATGGGTGCAATCATGCTAGATTTGCTTGTTCCTGGAGCCCTATAAAGCAAGTGTGACTCTCTTCATGGATTTGTGGTGTTTTGATAAAATTACCCCCTTTCAACAAAGGCCTCAAGGTATAGGACAATTTCTTCTTTTTCTAATGAGATATACAATAAACACGACTCCCATGGTCAAGCATGATTATGATATGCTCGAGATATGAATCTAAGTTGTAATGCTCACTCATCACATGGATACATAGAACAAATCATCTCTTATATGGGTGTGGCACAAAAAGGTTTGATCGCGGCATTGTGTCTAAAGCTTTACATTGTCATTTTTAGCGCTTTCAAACTTTTCCAGAGTTGAAAGAGGTATTGCTTGGTGTTTATAATTTTTGTTCTTTTGTTTATAATAAACATATAACCCACAAGAAGGTTACAATTTAAATTACAACGTATGATGATTTTTATTTTTTTTGTAAATGAGTGTGTGAATCTATATTGCTTTATAAGGTTATAGTACAAAACTGATGCATGGACTCCCAGGATCTGCCTGAACGGAAGCCAGATCCGGGGTCCCTGGAATGCAGTATCTGAAAATAAACAAGATTTTCCTGGGTCGCCACCATGGGAAACCAACCCAGGCTACCATAATCCAGTCTAAAAAATTCATCAAAAGAAATAAAAAAGTCTAAACATAGTGGGGTTAGCTGCTACTCTGAGAGACATGATCTGGTCGGGTCCTGCGCTATTCTAAGTTGATGGGGTACTCTTCATCCCCTTCCTATTGTGTCACGTCATCCTCCCTCTGTTCCACCAGACGTAGCTTTCTAATGCATGATGGGGTTCCATTTTTGTCGGCTAGAGTGATATCTATATGGTGGACGTAGCGTAGATAGAGATGAAATTGCCCTGCCATCCGCTCTAGTTTCTCCTATTGTCTTTTATGGTTCTCCACCGGCCTTTTTACCCCCGCCTCCAGGTTACTGAGGTGGTTGAGAATTCCTGTGTGCTATTTCTTCTTCTCTTTGGTTTCCATCCTGTTGGTCTCTCCCCCGGTCCGCACACATCTTACCTATCAGCATTTTGGTTCTCCAAACTTCCTCCACCTTTCTGTGGTAGAGGGTTATCCTCAATTGTGTGGCTCTGGGGTCCCATATCCCCCCTGCTTCTTGGGTTAGTGTTGACTAAGCTTTTCCCCTGTGGGCATTGTTGATTTCGCCCTCCCATATTTTAATGAATGTCTTCCCCTTGGTGTCTACCTTTGTGAGGAAGGTGCTCTTTGCTTCCCTGGCCACCTATTCGATTCTTGTCTTCCACTGGGCGCTCTATGGAGGTTCCTTCCCCTAGGGGCCTCTCTTGCTGCTGATTTTCTTCATGCGTACCATCTTCACTTGCAGGTGGTGGTTCTTATGTTGGGTTCTTTCCCTGTTCCGCTTCACCTCCTTTTGGTAAGTAAGGTGGCCCCTGTAATTGTGATGCCTCGTTCTGTGGTAAGTTCTGGTGTCCCTGCCTTTATGGATCCAACCCGACTGCGGTCCTATCCTTGCAATCATGGCCTGCTCCTCAAGGTGGTCATGCCCGTCAGTATCCTCTGTTCCAGAGCGTGTGCGCTTGATGACCTTATCATTATCCCTGTGCCAATGCTTTGCCCTGTTCGTTGTATGCCATCCCTTTCCCCATCCCATCTAGGTACTTAGATGAGGTGTGCTCCAACTTGGTCGTGGTGTAACCTGTCATCCTTTGTCCTTTGTCGTCTGTGAGTTATCTCTTCTACTTTCCAATGGGTAGCTTATGTACTTATTTTTATTGACGATGTCATACCTTCACCAGATGTGCGATATGTGTCTGCATTTGTAACCTTATTTGATTGTTGGGCCATCATATTCTGTCTAGGATCTACGTGTCCTTCAGTGTATGTTGTGCCTCCATTCTTGCCATAATATTTCGTACTACTCTTGTTTTCCCAGTCTTTTGCCACACGTTGGGTGCAATCTGCCCAGAATTGACCTTGCGGGATGTTACGCTAGATAGTGTCCAGTTCTGGACCTTCGTTCTCAACCCCCTCATTTTTTATTTTGTCTACCAGTCCATTTGCTGACCTCCTCACCCAACGCAACTCCACAGTGATCCTTGTCTGCAAGTGCTCCTAGATTTTTTTTCAGTAGGTAGGCCAATCGCCAGTGCCTTTGGATTTTACCTATTCTGATATCATTTTGGAGTTTTCTCACTGTGTTGATGACTAGCGCAGAGTCTCCTTGCACTATGGAATTCTTCATCCCCTCCCGGCTGAGAATATCTAGGCTTGTCTCCAAGGCTTTGAATTCTGCGGCGTTATTGGTTGAGTTGCCCAGGCTTCCCACTTACAGTCGTATGATGTTCCCTTTACTATCCCTAATTAATTCTCCCAAACCTATTCTTCATGGGTTGCCTTTCTCCGCCCCGTCGAAATTCAACTTGAGGGAGCCTGAAGGTGGCGGTTTCCAGTTGTGCTCACCTACTTGGAGTTGTGGTTGTTGTCTGTTTGGATTGGGGTTGCGCCCACCTTTTAGTTGGAAAACCTCTAGGACTCAGAAGTCCTTATCAGTGGGTTGCGCTCTACCCTCCTGACAGTTGCGGCTCATCACCATCTCGAGTATCATGGAGGTTATTGTTTCCTTGATCTTCCCTTCTGGCCAGCTTTGGTTTCTAAAATGCATCGTTTCCTTTTCTTCCATATCGACCATATGATCATTCCTGGGGTGAGGGTCCAATAGAGGTTCACCTCTTCTTGGTCGATGTAGTTTTCTCTCTAGAGCTTTATTGTGGCGGCAATGTTACCACGGATCCTGTCGGACTAGCGGAGATACTTGTTTCCTAGTCCCATAGTTCTGTAGTGTAGGCGCAGTCGTCGAGGAGATGGTTGGTTGTTTCTTCCTGAGTTTTACAAAGATGACATGTTGACGGACCGATCAAACCTCTTTTCCTTAGGTTATCCCAAGTTAGGATGTGGTTGTGTAATATTAGTTGTTAGTCCCTAAAGTTGCACTTGAATATGAGAGGGCAAGCTAGGGCATCATCGGTTTATTGCAAAGTGTTTAGAAAGTTTTATAATTTGGTTTTTTGAATAAGGTGGTTGAAAATTGGCTCAAGGTTATAACATAATATGAAAATCAAGGTCAGAACATAGCATATCCCATTGACTGAATAAAAGGTAGACACATAGATGGATTAAACCAATAATAAAAGAGAAGATGAAGCCTTCAATTTGTCAACTTCACATAAATTCTTGTCTCAGAATATCATAAAGAAACAAGACCATCAGCTTGATATCAAAACTTGAAAATAATTTCCACAGTAAATTTTTCACTGTATTAATTAACAATCAAGAAACAAAAAGCATTGCAATCTGAATAATGAATTCAAGCATGAAGAAAGAAAACAGAGTAGAAAAGAGGGTCTAACCATCCATATGCCTTTGCTATTAAGTGTCAAAATAGAATAATAATTCCTTAAAAGGAGTTTTCAGAATAAGTCCTTTGGATCTCCAATTTTTTGACCTGAACACTGTCTTTCCTCTGCGTATTTAAACTATCCATAAAACTTCTAGATCCTATCATCTAGTGTAGCTTTAATGACTAGATTCGAAAAGTATCTATCTACTAAGAAAGTTAACTCAAAAAGAGTTTTTACAATCCAAAAATAGATCATTTCTCAATAGCTTGATATTGTATGATCTTGCCAGCATTACATTTGATTCTACAAAACAGGGATTAGTTTGATTTAGTCAAACAGTTCGAGGTATTAGCATCTCACGGGCCAAAACGAGTAGATACTGCCATATTTCCTGGAAAGCATTAGAATTATGATTGTATCAATCTTCATGAAACCTTTTAGGATATAATCATAGCAGTAGCTTTAACATTTTTTTGTTTGAGCTTTGTGGTAAGCACGACATTGTGCCAATAGAGTCTGAAGTTTATTTCTCTGATTTCTTTGAGCAATGCCCTTTGCTCTTTTTTCTTCTTTTTTAAGCCTTGAATCCTTTCTTGCTGGGGAGCATTCCATTGTTCTATTTGTTCCTTTTCTTTCTTTAACTGTCTCACTGTTTTCTGAAATTCCTTGATCCTTTCTTTATCAGTTCTTATTTTAACCCTGAATCCTGAGCACTCTTCAAAAGGTGCAGGCTCATTCAGATTTAAGGCAACTTTGGACTCTTTCACTTTAACTTGGTATTTAGGAACCAATCCCGAGCTATGTTCTTCATCAGAAATTGTTGAATCTATGGCTTCAGGCACATCTGATATGTGATCTGAGTCTACACGGTAATCTTGTTTATTCTCAGGAATCTCACTGATAACTTTAGAAATTTCTTTAGCTTTTGCTAATCTAGTTGTAGCTCTCGTTACAGGTCCTGTAGATGAAGAAAACATTTGTTTACCTTTGTTTTCTGGTTTCTTAAGTAATGAAGATATTTTTTCCCTTTTCCTGGTACCTGCTTCAGCATTTTCAGAGTCATCTTCTATAACTATGACGTTTTCTTCTTTGATTGATGGATTAAACATGGCTTTTGACTTCAATCTGTACTTGTTGGTAACCCTAGTAGAATTCCTTCTATGTTTTTGAGACGCAGACACACCTTTAACCTTTGTCCTTTTGACTGCAACACCCCTTTTACTGGTTGATGGTGATTCATGCTTGACTGTAGTTTGAGTATTAAAACCTTCATCTGAATCATCTTCCCCTTTAACAACTTCTTCAGAAAACATTTTGATTTCTGGATCCAACTTAGGTATTTTACCTCTGCTATTCCTCGTCACCCTGATATCTGGCATTTCTTCTTTAACAGGGGTTTCATCAATTGAAATATTTTGCTTCTGTGTAACAATCTTTTTCCCTTTGCCTTTCTTCTATTTGTTGGATTGTGTGTTAGGGTTTAAAGATTGCATGAACCAGCTCCATGGCTTCTATAATACTCTCAAAGTAGACATAACTAAGGTCTTAATTAAGACTTGATGAAACAGACTGCTCTTTGCATTGGTGGAGAGTGACTGCACTCTCTTTGACATCTTTGTCAATCTTTTGAGTAGAAAATAAGGCAGATTTAAGGGGTAATCGCCATTTAAATGCATTAATATCCTAATGTGGTAGATATAGACTAGTGAAAATCTACCTTCTCGGGTGATATACCTGTGGATCACGATCAAAGTAGTGTTCCATTCAGGTCTAATCCAACTGCGAGGAACTCCCCTTTTCCAATTCGGATTTTGCTTATTAGGAAGCAGGAATTGATTGACAAACTCTGTAACCACATGCTCTTTCTTCCACCATCTTTCTCCTCCAACCACCAGTTTGCAAGCTTTAGCAATTGTTTGTTCTATCACTAGCATCAACATCTTCCCGATCTCCACCTCATGACCATCGAAGTTTAGTGCAAACTCCATGGAGACCTGCTCATCGTAACCTTGAAAAGTGGTAAGGAATTCAAACCACCTGGCATCTCTAAACCTTTGAGCCATCTGGGGATAATATTTGAGGAGTTTAGCACCCTCGGGTTCTAATCTAACTACTTGTCTGCTCCTCTTAGGTGCCATCAAAACGCAATGCTATAACTAGCGCGATTCGGGTTCCAAATTTGCCACCTGAAATATGTCAGTATATGACGTTCTTCTGAGCAAATACCTGCGCCTAAAATTCAACAAAATCAGACGTAGATTGACAGGTTCAATATAATGATTGTTGAGAATTGGGTGATTTGAATTGAGTCCTTTGCGGGTACAGATCAATCTGATTAAGAAATGGTTTGAATCACTAAATTATTCCAAGCTTTTTTGGGACACATGCGAACTCTCAAACCACGATCTGTGTCATCATAACGAAAACTGGGTGACGAGCGCATATCAAGGCATGATTATATTTACGCTTCGAGAATAAGGCTATTCTTGTAGCGCAATTAATGACTTAGCATAATTTGAATTTGTAAGATTCAAAAATGCATATAAAGTGACACGTCATTTAAAACCATGTCTTACAACTCCAAAGTTCAATAAATTATTCAAAAACTAAAATGCAGACCATAAGACACTAAAAACAAAGATCAAAAATCAGCTGGAAATAGATAATGAAGCGCAGGTTGGAAGGGTTTGGGATTAAGGTTTCTCACAAAATCAAAAGCAAAAATTAGAGACTAACACTGGCTCCTTATGGGGATGGAGTTTTGATAATAAACTCCAAGAACTGTAGACCAATGTCTTTTCCTTTATCTCTGACTCATTGATCTCCCATCTGTCAGACTTTTGTTCTCATCATAACTGTAAAAACAAGTCCATTGGGTATATGGAGTCTTTATTGAAAAGAAAACCTATTGTACTAACTGAAAACCTGATGAGTTATTAGAGAAAATAGTGCTTCAAGAACTTCCCATTCACTGGGCCCCCAAAAGTTTCTATGTTGTCTAAATTATGCAGGAGAAAAGTGTTATTGTTCATTACCTTGGATATTCTGAAAGGACCATACCATAGGTTATCGAACTTTCCATGTTTTTCTTTATCCTCTCTCCTAGAATCCCATCTTAACACCAAATCTCCCTCATTGAAAATATCTTTCTTAGTTCCTTTATCGAATGTAGCCTTGATTTTGCTCTAGTGAGCAGCAGCTTTTTGATTCACCTGTTCTCTGACCTGTTGAACTTCAATCATCTGAAAAATTCTCCTTTGGATGTCATTGGGTTCTTCTATCTCTTCTTGTAGAAACTTTAAAACTGGCAGGCCCAATTGAGTTGGAAGAATAGCTTCTGTCCCATATACCATATGGAAAGGAGATGTCCCAATAGACTTCTTTTTGTTGATACGATCAACCCAAAGGGAAAACTTTAACTTGGAATCCCATGATTTTTTATTTTCTGCCAGTAGTTTTTTTATAATTCTAATCAGAGTTTTATTGGAAGATTCTACCAATTTGTTCCCTTGGGGGTAGTAGGGGGTAGAATGAACCAATTTGATACTATACTTATTGCAGAATTCAATCATGGAATTTGATTTAAAATCCTGTGCATTATCAGTGACCAGTTTTTTAGGATAGCCAAACCTGGAAAAAATATATCCTTCTAGAAATTCCATGATTACCTTGTCTATTGTATTCCGAGTCGGAATTGCTTCAATCCACTTCATAAAATAATCTATGGCTGTAAGAATCCATCTATGTTGTCCTGAAGATGATGGATTAATCTCTCTGATGAAGTCAAATCCCCACTATTGAAATGGTCCATGGGTGATGATTAGTTTCAGAGGCAAAGATATAACTTTTTTCTTTCCGGCAAATTTCTGACAAGGTTCACATGCCTTGACCTGAGCAAAAATATCTGAGAATAGAACTGACCAGTAATAGCATGCTCTAAGAATCTTAAAGGTAGTATCCTTCCAATGATAATGTTCTCCGCAGACACCATGATGCAAATCATGAGAGATTTGTTTAGCTTCCTTTTCATCCACACATCTCAACAGAAAACCGTTAGGGTCTTTCCATAATAGGGTCTGATCAACAATGCAGTACTTTACTGCTCTTAATTTTAATGATCTGAATTTTGATTTATCTAACTCTGGGGGAGATTGAAAGTTCAGCAGAAAAAATACGATATCTTTGTACCATGGTGAAGAAACATACTTGTTGTTTACCTGTGAATTTGTTTCTTCAATCTGGATAGAAGAATCCTGTGTCATGTCTGAAAGATGATACAACCCAATTGCTTTGCAATTAGACTCTATCATTAATTTGGCAAGGCCTTGTCCTTTTATCAGCTGAGTCGGTTTTATGGTGAGATCATACTCCAAGATTTTTGTTATCCATTTCCCTCGCTTTCCTTCACAATCAGGCTGAACCAATATTTCTTTGACTACACTGCTTGGAACATAAGCTGTAATTTTAGATTGAAGAACATATACTCTGAAGGATTTCAAAGCCTTTACCAAGGCATAGGCCTATTTTTCTATTATATCATATTTCAATTCAGAGTCTCTGAGGGTTTTGTTAAAGAAGGATATGGGCTGCTCGTATCCTTGCTCATTTCTTTGCAGAAGAACAACAACTATGGTATTTTCTGATGCAAATGAAAAAATCATGAATTCTTTGGAGTAATCTGGGCTAATTAGAATCGGTGCCTGAACAATAGCCTGCTTGATCCTTTCAATGGATTCTCTTGCTTCTGGTATCCACTTAATTTCTGCATCCTTTTTCAACATGTCAGTAATGTACTTGACAATATCTGCAAAGTTAGGTATAAACCTCCTTAAAAAATTCATTTTACCAATGAAGGACTGAATAGACTTTTTATTTCTCGGAATGTCTATTTGTTGGATAGCCTTTACTCTTTTAGGATCTATTTTAATACCTTCAGGTGAAACGATGTGTCCTAGAAGCTTTCCTTCCTCCATGGCAAAATGTGATTTTTTAGGATTAAGTGATATACCGTACCTCCTACACTTCTCAAAGGTCTGCTTCAAGCGTTGTAAATGTTCTTTGTCGGATGCTGAAAACATAGTGATGTCATCAAGGTAAATAACCACAAACCTGTCTTTCTCCCCAATGAAAGCGATGTCCATAGCCCTTTGGAATGTGGCTCTTGCGTTCATCAATCAAAAAGGCATCTTTTTGTACATAAAAGTGCCCCAAGGAGTGGTAAAAGTTGTTTTCTTTTTGTCCTCTTCCATTACTGATATTTGATTGTACCCCGAGTATCCATCAATCATAGAGATTCTCTTTGCGCCGACAACTCTTTCTAAGATATAATCCATTTTTGGTAGTGGATAATTGTATTTCAGAGAGCACCTATTTAGATTCCTGAAGTCCACACAAAGCCTTATCTCTTTGTTCTTCTTCCTGACAGGTACAAGGTTGGCTACCCATTCTGAGTATCTCAGTGGTACTATGATTTTTGCTTCCAGCAACCTTTTCAGCTCCTTTTCTATTATAGGTAACAGTAAAGGATTAAATTTCCTGAACTTTTGCTTAACAGGTTTTGATCCAGGTTTCAGAGGAATTTTGTGCTGAATAATCTCTATATCAAACACTTTCAGATCTTCATAAGACCAGGAAAATATATCTGAATATTGTTTCATCAATTCTACATATGCTTTTTTTTTTGTGTGTGACAGTTTTCTAGATATTTTGACCAGCCTGGGGTTTGCATCTGGACTAATGTCACAGCCCACTACATATGTTTCTTCTGTTTGGATAACAGCCTTCCTGGAAACATCATTATGATCGAACAACCTTTCTAGTGGAACCAAACCTTTGGGTAGATGGTTTGTCTTTAGTTCAATGATTTTGTGGCCAACAATAGTATCTTGAAGGACTTCTACAACATGTATTTTTGCCTCACCATTTTCGTCATCTTGATCTATTGAAATGTTAGAAAATTCTTCAATAGTTTTCAAAAATCTTTGAATTTCCTCATCGTCTTTAAAAACCTGCCAATGTTTTATATTATCCGGAATTGAGGTTCTGTGTCTGACTTCAACTTCGAAATTCAGATTAGGAAACATCGGAGCTTTAAATTTGCTAGTTGCAAGTGCCAAAGAGTCAGCCTGCCGACTTAAATTTCTGTGCACAAAAGTAATATTGAATGCCAAAAAGAAATTATCCACATAATCCCACACCTCATTTCTATATTGTTTTAACCTTTGTTGTTTTGTTTGATATATATTCTTGATCTGATGAATAATAAGTTATGAGTCTCCAAAAACAGACAGCTTATCTATACCCATATCTCTAGTAGCTTTCAAACCTAACAGCAAGGATTCATACTCACTGATGTCATTAGTGTTGTCAAATTCCAGTTTATATGACATAGGAATAACCTCCTTGGTAGGGGAAATGAAGACAATGTCAGCTCCAGAACCTTCTTTAGAACATGCTCCGTCAAAATACATTTTCCAAACAAAATTGTCTTTACTATCTCCAACTGTAGTTGTTGTCTTTCTGACTGATACTTCTGCCATCTCATCACTCATATGAAAAATAGAAGAACCAAGATCATCTTCTACAACATATATAGGATGATTAGTGGGATTATTGTGATCACTTACCAAATAAGCCAATCTAACTTCTCTATATAATCTTCGTTGTTCCCCACCAAAAATAGGTATGGTTGCATAACTAAGGTCCATCTGTAGAGTACCACCTACCTTCTTGGCCCAAGATCTTGAAAGAAGCATTCCTAATTTTGGTGGTATGTCAGCCACAATAACATCTAATACCACACTTTTCATAGGTAATTGGGAAAGAGTAATGACCAAATCTTTCATAATTCCAAGGCATTTGACTTTCTTGGAGTCAAAATAATATAGATCATGATATGGTCTAGTAATGTCCAACCCTAATTCTTCCATCACCACCTTAGGCATGACATTATCCGAGGCACCATAATCCATTAAGCAGTTGTGCAATATCTTGTCATGGACATTTAATGAAATGTAGAATGGTGGAGAGGCATCAATTTTGTCTTCAATGTGAGGTCCAATAGTTATGGCAGGGTTTTCATCCTCTAGATTGACTGTATCTGTAAAGGTGACATGAGCTGGAGCCTATAGAGCCTTGAGGACAATTTTTTTGAAGGGTTATGTTTTCATGAGTTCTAATAATGGCACTG
The DNA here is from genome assembly GCA_009831015.1 of Picea engelmannii. Taxonomy (NCBI): domain Eukaryota; kingdom Viridiplantae; phylum Streptophyta; class Pinopsida; order Pinales; family Pinaceae; genus Picea; species Picea engelmannii. The sequence continues at coordinate 670,743 of ML777797.1, forward strand.
AAATCTTGATTTTGTTGATTTCGTGTTCTAAACTAAAAGCAGAAAAATTTATGTCTAGTTCCTTTATGTCAACAATACTATCCTTGGTAGGTTGTTTCAATGGTTGATCAACTTGAATCTTGGGACTACCTTTGATAATTCCTGTTTTAATTGGAGTACTGGCCTTCTTTGTGGAAACAGGTGTATCTACTTTAGGTGCATTCGAATCAGATCTAAGATTGTATTTTTTCCTCTTAGGTTCCTGTTGGACGATCTCTTATTCCTCCCCTTCCTCAAGCTGGTTTTCAATCAAAGCATCTTCATAATCCCGCTGTGTCACATGTAGAGGAGAAGATTCAAAATCATTCAAATGAACTGCAGGGTCTTCTTCTGTATCTTCATCCTCCTCCTCATCTACTACATTATTCTAAAAAGGAGGAAAAACCTTTTGGTCATCTTGGTTTTTTCTTTCTCTTGGTAAGATTTGAGGTACATTGTTTGGCCTCCTGAACTGATTTGGATTTCTATACCCACTCTCCTGTGCAGGTCTACTAGGTTGTTTTTGTTCCAACTTCAACCTTGTCATTTCAGATGTCAGAGTTTACAACATCTTAGCCATTTCATCCATTTTAGTATTAGATGGTGAATTAGAAGATGAAGGCAACCCTTCCTTTTGCTTTTTCCTATCTCTATCACTTCTAGACTTCAATTTGTCTGTTGCTAATATGTTTGATTCTACCTCGATAGCAGCATCTTGCATCAGGCTGAGGGTAGTGGTTCTTCTTTTCCTAAGCAACAAGAAAAATTCGGCATCGAATGCATTGGCAAAAGTGATTTTAGATGATGTCTCTAAAGGTTTAATCTCCTCTGGAATTTTACCATACATCTGGTTGAACCTTTTGGTAAAATCAGGTATTGATTCACTTTGTTTCCTCCTTAAAGCACCAAATTCGGTAATGTAATATAAAAAGTCTTTCTTGTCTGCCAAGTTTTTAAGAAAGGCATCATCTAAGGCTACGATATCAACAATTGAATTAGGAGGAAAACTCCTAAACCACTTTCTTGCTTCCCCATTTAAACTCTATATGAATAATCTCATCCACACATCAGCATGCTCTACATTGAAATTATCTGCAAAACTATAAAATGAACTCAAATTCTCTTTAGCAGTAACTGCTCCATCTCCATTAAATCTGGGCAAGTATCTCATATAATCATTTGGTGGAAATGCATACATGACTTGTGGAAGAACCAAAGGGGCATACCTTGCTGCAACTATTTCGTCCATTTTGTCTCCAGCCATATTAGCTATTTTTGGAGCTTTGGGAGTGAGCAAGATGGGTGATGCTGAAGGTGAAAGTGTCCCTTGTGTATTACAACTTATATGTACTGTCACTAAGTCTTGATCTTTAGCAGATAAGGATTTCTCTTCTAGACTATGATCAACTAATGGGATGAGAAACAGAGGATTCTCAAAAGAAAAATAATGTGATCTAAAATCCTCAGATGAGAGAGATTCAAGAGATGATGAAGGTGTCTCTGGTTCACTCTTAATATCTGTGTTGTGACCTCCCAAAGTTTCAGTCACAAGCAAGATGTCTGGATATTCCTGTTTAATGAGTTTAATAAGTAACTTCCACTGTTCTAGATTTAATTTTGAAATAGTTGAAGGGAATGAAACTGTAGCAGGCTCAATAACAGGTTTAATTTCACTTTCAGGATTCACCTCTTCATCTAATTGGGCTTTGGTGATTTCAGAGGATTGTCCTTGAGAACATTCTGAAGACAATTTTCCTTTTAAGAGTGAAGATTGTCCAGAAAGAACTTTAGGTTTTCTTAGTAACTTTTCAGGATCTGGAACTGCTGCAACAGACTCAGGATCTGGATTTTTCTTGGTTATTGGTCTCTTATTAGATGATGAAGAAGTTAGAGGAGTTTTAGGTCCTTTACCTTCTCTTTTAGGAGCCAGAATTACCACAGAGGAGTCGCCAGGTGAATAATCACAGTCTTAAATAATGTCCAAAATCGTGTTCACCATCAAGATCTGAATCTAAACTTGCCATTTCCCCAGGGAAGATATCTTCGTTTCTTCATCCCCGACAACGGTGCCAAAAATGTTAGTCCCTAAAGTTGCACTTGACAGTGAGAGGGCAAGCTAGGGCATCATCGATTTATTGCAAAGTGTTTAGAAAGTTTTATAATTTGGTTTTTTGAATAAGGTGGTTGAAAACTGGCTCAAGGTTATAACATAATATAAAAATCAAGGTCAGAACATAGCATATCCCATTGATTGAATAAAAGGTAGACACATAGATGGATTAAACCAATAATAAAAGAGAAGATCAAGCCTTCAATTTCTCAACTTCACATAAATTCTTGTCTCAGAATATCATAAAGAAACAAGACCATCAGCTTGATATCAAAACTTGAAAATAATTTCCACAGTAAATTTTTCATTGTATTAATTAACAATCAAGAAACAAAAAGCATTGCAATATGAATAATGAATTCAAGCACGAAGAAAGAAAACAGAGTAGAAAAGAGGGTCTAACCATCCATATGTCTTTGCTATTAAGTGTCAAAATAGAATAATAATGCCTTACAAGGAGTTTTCAGAATAAGTCCTTTGGATCTCCAATTTTTCGAACTGAACACAGTCTTTCCTCTGTGTATTTAAACTATCCATAAAACTTCCAGATCCTATCATCTAGAGTAGCTTTAATGACTAGATTCGAATAGTATCTATCTACTAAGAAAGTTAACTCAAAAAGAGTATTTACAATCCAAAAATAGATCATTGTTCAACAGCTTGATATTGTATGATCTTGCCAGCATTACATTTGATTCTACAAAACAGGGATTAGTTTGATTTAGTCAAATAGTTCGAGGTCTTAGCATCTCACATGCCAAAATGAGTAGATACTGCCATATTTCCTGGAAAGCATTAGAATCATGATTGTAGCGATCTTCATGAAACCTTTTAGGATATAATCACAACAGTAGCTTTAGCATTTTTCTGTTTGAGCTTTGTGGTAAGCACGACATTGTGCCAATAGAGTCTGAAGTTTATTTCTCTGATTTCTTTGAGCAATGCCCTTTTCTCTTTTTTCTTATTTTTTAAGCCTTGAATCCTTTCTTGCTGACGAGCATTCCATTGTTCTATTTGTGCCTTTTCTTTCTTTAACTGTCTCACTGTTTTCTGAAATTCCTTGATCCTTTCTTTATCAGTTCTTATTTTAACCCTGAATCCTGAGCACTCTTCAAAAGGTGTAGGCTCATTCAGATTTAAGGCAACTTTGGGCTCTTTCGCTTTAACTTGGTATTTAGAAACCAATCCCGAGCTATGTTCTTCATCATAACTTGTTGAATCTATGGCTTCATGCATATCTGATATGTGATCTGATCCTACACGGTAATCCTATTTATTCTCAGGAATCTCATTGATACCTTTAGCAATTTCTTTAGCTTTTGCTAATCTGGATGTAGCTCTCGTTACAGGTCCTGTAGATGAAGAAAACATTTGTTTACCTTTGTTTCCTGGTTTCTTAAGTAATGAAGATCTTTTTTCCCTTTTCCTGGTACCTGCTTCAGCATTTTCAGAGTCATCTTCTATAACTATGACATTTTCTTCTTTAATTGATGGATTAAACATGGCTTTTGACTTCAATCTGTACTTGTTGGTAACCCTAGTAGAATTCCTTCTAGGTTTTTGAGATGCAGACACACCTTTAACCTTTGTCCTTTTGACTGCAGCACCCCTTTTACTGGTTGATGGCGATTCATGCTTGACTGTAGTTTGAGTATTAAAACCTTCATCTGAATCATTTTCCCCTTTAACAACTTCTTCAGAAAACATTTCGGTTTCTGGATCCAACTTAAGTATTTTACCTCTGCTATTCCTCGTCACCCTGATATCTGGCATTTCTTCTTTAATAGGGGTTTCATCAATTGAAATATTTTGCTTCTGTGTAACAATCTTTTCCCTTTGCCTTTCTTATGTTTGTTGGACTGTGTGTTAGGGTTTAAAGATTGCATGAGCCAGCTCCAGGGCTTCTGTAATACTCTCAAAGAAGACATAACTAAAGTCTTAATTAAGACTTGATGAAACAAACTTCTCTTTGCATTGGTGGAGAGTGACTGTACTCTCTTTGACATCTTTGTCAAGCTTTTGAGTAGAAAATATGGCAGATTTAAGGGGTAATCGCCATTTAAATGCATTAATATCCTAATGTGGTAGATATAGACTAGTGAAAATCTACGTTCGCAGGTGATATACATGTGGATCATGATCAGAGTAGTGTGCCATTCAGGTCTAATCTAGCTGCGAGGAACTCCCCTTTTCCAATTCGGATTTTTCTTATCAGGGAGCAGGAATTCATTGACAAACTCTGTAACCACATGCTCTTTCTTCCACCATCTTTCTCCTCCAACCACCAGTCTACAAGCTTGAGCAATTGTTTATTTTGTCACTAGCATCAGCATCTTCCTGATCTCCACCTCCTGACCATCAAAGTTCAGTGCAAACTCCATGGAGACCTGCTCATCGTAACCTTGAAAAGTGGTAAGGAATTCAAACCACCCGGCATCTCTGAACCTTTGAGCCATCTTGGGATAAGCTTCGAGGAGTTCATCACCCTCGGGTTCTAATCTGACTACTTGTTCGCTCCTCTTAGGAGCCATCAAAACGCAATGCTATAACTAGCTCGATTCAGGTTCCAAATTTTGCACCTGAAATCTATTAGTATATGGCGTTCTTCTGAGCAAATACCTGCGCCTAAAATTTAGCAAAACTAGACATAGATTGACTAGTTCAATATAATGATCGTTGAGAATTGGGTGATTTGAATTGAGTCCTTTGCAAGTACAGAGCAATCTGATTAAGAAACAGTTTGAATCACTAAATGATTCCAAGATTTTGTGGGACACATGTGAACTCTCAAACCACGATCTGTGTCATTATAACGAAATTTGGGTGACAGGCGCACATCAAGGCATGATTATCTTTGCACTACGGAAATAAGGCTATTCCCGTAGTGTTATTAATGACTTAGCATAATTTGAATTTGTAAGATTCAAAAAGGCGTATAAAGTGACACATCATTTAAAACCATGTCTTACAACTCCAAAATTAAATAAATTATTCAAAAACTAAAATGCAAACCATAAGACACTATAAACAAAGATCAAAAATCAGCTGGAAATAGATAATGAAGTGCAGGTAGGAAGGGTTTGGGATTAAGGTTTCTCACAAAATTAAAAGCAAAAATTAGAGACTAACATTAGCCACTAGAAGATCTTAATATTTGGCCATTGGGGTTTGTTCCCGAGCTTATCCTAGTGTTTCCCCGGGTCATCTTGTTCTGGGTCCGCCATATAGTGTCGAACTTCTTTTAGGTTGAATTCCCCTCCGTCCTTTTTGCCCCACCTCAATTGGTCCTCTCCTTCTCTGACTGTTATTTTCTATCTGCCCAGTTCCTCCTCCACCTCTTTTATTGTTGTTGTGGGTATATCATTGTTTTGAGGATTAATCTTGTCCCATATTCTCCATTTGTTGTGGTATGTTCCCTGCTGCCAGTATTGATAGACGTTGAATTTTCCTTGTGTGATGAGGTCCTGTTGGAGTATCCCTCTGTCAAGGTTTTCCATCTTTGGTTCATGTTGCCAAGTGTCCTCCCATAATCTGGTTGTTCTGCCATTCCTGACTTCCCAAAAGATATGTGTCTGAATCCATGCTTTGTTGCACCAGGCTAGGTTCCAAATGGATGAAACTTCCCTGGTTCATCCAAAGCGGATTATGTCCTGGTCATGGGTGTCTGGTGCATACTTTTCCTTCCATAGGTTTACCCAAGGTGTTGCAATTTCTTTGACCCACCGCCACCAAATTTTCACCCCATATGCATTGTTGGTCGTTTGTGGATCTTGTATCCCCAAGCCTCCTTGGTTTTTTGGCCTGCAGAATTTCTCCCAAGCCACCAGGGCCCATTTTTTCTTTGTTTTCGCACCTCGCCATAGGAAGTCCCTCTTGATGGCTCTGATTTTCTATAGGATCCCCTGTGGAGTGGGGAAGACTGACATCATAAAGGTTGGGATAGCTTGTAAAACAGTCTTGGTTAGGATCAGTCTGTCGGCTAGGTTAAGGGACCTATACGTCCAGTTTTTTACCCGCTCCTGTAACCTGTTTATTACTCCTTCCCAAGTTGACAACTTATATACTTTGTCTATCAAAGGAACCCCCAAATACTTGGTTGGAAGTGTATTTCATTCAAAGCCTAAAATGTTGGTCAAATTCCTTTGGATAGCTAGATTGGTATTAAAGAAAAAGATCATCGACTTAGAGTGGTTGATCTCAGCGCCCGAGGCTTCCCCAAAATCTTCTAGGATTCGTTTGCAGGCTTTGGATTCCTTGATCGTGGGTATGTCTTGGAGTAGTGTATCATCCACAAACTGTTGGTGAGTTGAAGTAGGGCAGTTTTCTAAAGGTTTGAGCACTCTTATTTCCACAGTTGTTGTTGCGCTCCTTATGCTCCGGCTGATGCCTTCAATCATCAAAATGAAAAGGAAGGGAGACAACGAGTCTCCTTGTCTGATCCCTCTTGTGGGCCAGAAAGGTTTGGCCGGGGATCCATTGATTAGTAGCGAGTATCTTGTTGTGGATACTAAACTGACAATCCAATTGATCCAGTGCTGGGTAAAACCAAAGGCTTCCAAGGTCTTGATGATCCAGGTGGATATTGGTGGCCACCCGCCTATTCCAATTGAACCCACACCATTGTTTCTTTCGGTTTTTAAGTTTTCTTAATTGTAGCACAATTTACTCTTTTTAGCAATTCTTCGGGTCCTGAACTTCCGAAGCTCTTTTGAGGCCCTAAACGACGTTTTTTTGGGCATGAATGCGCCGGAATGGACTCGATATTCAACGACGCATTCATGCCCAAAAACGTCGTTTAGGGCCTCAAAACAGCTCCGGAAGTTCAAGACCCGAAGAACTGCTAAAAATAGTAAATTGTGCTACAATTAAGGAAACTGAAAAACCGAAAGAAACAATGGTGTGAGTCCAAGTGGAATAGGCAGGTGGCCACCAATATCCAACTGGATCAGCCCTCCCCCCTTAGGAAGCAATGGTCCCCATTGCGTTGAGTTCCTCCATGAGATGAGGAAACTTCTGCTGAACTTGGTCCCTGGTGAGCCACTTGCCCTGGTGAAGGAGTTGGCCTGCTTTGACAAATTGATATAGTTGGATCCTCTGTTGGTAGTTGTTCTTGATCTGTGTGTCCATAATTCGATCAGTTGTGGCTTGTTCCATGCAATCTGGGTTTAACTCTGTTGGTGTGAGTTGTTCTGCCATGTCGGATGTGTCTAGTAGAGGTGGAAAGTAGGGCTGAAGGCGGTCCACATTGAACACTGGGTGCAAACCAAGGAATGGTGGAATACAGAGCTCAAAGGCATTGTCCCCTACAGCCTTGGTGATAGTGTATGGCCCATATCGGAGCGGGAAAATCTTGCGGTAGGGTCCAGTGAGGCGCTCCTTTTGCAAATGTAGCCACACTTTGTCGCCCACCTGGAAGTTGTGTGGCACCTGATGTTTATCATGTCGTTGCTTGTACTTAGCATTGGCTCTATCCAAGATGTCATGAAAATATTGGCAGATGTGTTGAATGCGCTCAATGAAGCTGGTTGCCTTGTCAGCCTCAGACTGGACATGGGCTGAATCTGCCCGAGTAGTCGCAAATGGCATGGCTACGTCAATGTGACATAGTGGCTGGAATCCCAAGCCCACTTGGAAGGGGTTGTGGTTGGTTGAGCTATGGAGAGCCCGGTTGTAGCTATGTTGTACATAGGGGAGGCTCTCATCCCATGTGTGTGGATGCTTTGAGTTGTACATGCGCATAATGTGTACAATCATCCGGTTGATGACCTCTGTCTGGCCATGAGTTTGTGAATGGAAAGTTGTGGACTTGGTGAGCTTGGTGTCCAGTATCAACCAGAGGCTAGACCAAAATGTACTGAGGAACCTGCTATCTCGATCTGAGATGATAGACTGTGGGATCCCAAAGTGTACCCACACTCGTTCAAAGAAGAGTTTAGCAGTGGCTTCTGCTATGATATTCTTCTTGCAGGCCATCATAATGGACATCTTCGAGAATCGGTCGACGACCACAAAAACTCAATCATTGCCATGCTTAGTAGAAGGAAGGCCTGACATGTAATCCATAGAGATGGATTCCCAAGGTCGACTGGGGGTAGGAAGCGGAGTATAGAGGCCCTTCTTCTTGATGGTCAGTTTGGCAATGGCGCAAGCAGTGCAGGACTTGATGTACTTCCCGACATCCTGTCGAAGGTTCGGCCAATAGAAATACTTTTGCAGTACTGCCATGGTTTTCTCGACCCCGAAATGCCCAGCGACCCGACTATAGTGCGCCTCCCAAATCATCTTGGCACGCTCGCTTGAAGAAACACAAAGGTGTCCCAGGTGACAAAGCAGGGCATCCTAGAGGTGAAAATTGGGAACTTGCTTACCCTCCAAGAGTGTGTTGTATGTGTGGCCGAATTCTAAATCACTTGTGTAGAGAAGCGGCCAATCAGAAGTCTCGTGCCCACAAGAGTTGATCACAGTGGTTAGCGCCACGATGGGTGGTCGACTGAGGCAGTCTGCAACATTATTGGTGTTGCCTTTCTTGTAATTAATGTTCAAATGAAACTGTTGCAGGTATGTGGACCACTTCTAATGGCGATCGTTCTGCAACTTTGCTTGTGTCTACATCTATTTGGCCCTCAAATATGGGAATGTCAAAGTTTACTTGTACCTTGAAAGGAGTGGTGCCTCCAGAGTGGTTGTTGGATGTCGATGCGCTGACAATGGGAATCCATTAAAGAATCTAGGCAAAGTTTTCCATTATCGCGTTCCTTTGTTTCTCGAGGGCCTCCTCAAGCAACATTTTGATAGGATCTCCTTCACCCTCATCTTTCTTTTCTTCCCCCATGGGCAGTCATCGGGGTTTGTGAGGCTGATCTTGCAAAGGTTCAACCAGATCGAGCCCCAACTCCTTATACCCCGACCTCATTGGGGACATGCAAGGAAAGATCGAGAACGAGCAGACCGCTCTGATACCACTGATCCGGATTTATGTAGGAACACAATGAAATGCATAAATACACATAAACGCAGAGATGCAGTGGAAATAAGACTTCATTTCATTAATAACAAATGACTGAAAAATGCTTACAGACGGAATGGAAATAAACTAGCTAGGGCACTGGTAGCTTATCTCTGAGAAGAGATGTGGAGGCTACTGGCCTCTGAACTCTGTGTTACAATGAGGCTCAAAGGCCTATATATTATTGAGAAATAATGGAAAACCCTAAACATCCAAAAACCTAACCCTAGGAGATGAAACGTCAGAATATGGGCCCCGTTGGGGTAAATTGGTACATCAATTTCTCGGGGTCGTAACTTTGGCATACTATCTCCGTTCCAGACTCGATATTCACTATCAGCAGTGTAGTTCTCATATAGATCTTTCTAAAAATGTATCATGTGCGTCAAACGGGGATTATGAATTCGTTTCGGACTCAATATTCGTCGGCGCATTCATGCCCAAAGAATGTCTTTTAGGGCCTCAAAACAACTCCGGAAGTTCAGGACCCGAAGAACTGCTAAAAATAGTAAATTGTGCTACAATTAAGGAAACTGAAAAAATGAAAGAAACAATGGTGTGGGTCCAAGTGGAATAGGTGGGCAGCCACCAATATCCACCTGGATCAGTCCTCCCCCCTTAGGAAGCAGTGGTCCCCATTGTGTTGAGTTCCTCCATGAGATGAGGAAACTTCTGCTGAACTTGGTCCCTGGTGAGCCACTTTCCCTTGTGAAGGAGTTGGCCTACTTTGACAGCTCGATATAGCTGGATCCTCTGTTGGTGGGTGTTCTTGATCTGTGTGTCCATAATTCGACCAGCTGTGGATTGTTCCATGCAATCTAGGTTTAACTCTGTTGGTGGGAGTTGTTCTACCATGTCGGATGTGTCTAGTAAAGGTGGAAAGCAGGGCTAAAGGAAGTCCACATTGAACACTGGGTGCAAACCAAGGAATGGTGGAATACTGATCTCAAAGGCATTGTCCACTACACCCTTGGTGATGGTGTACGGCCCATATCGAAGTGGGCGAATCTTGCAGTAGGGTCCAGCGAGGCACTCCTTTTGCAAATGTAGCCACACTTTGTCGCCCACCTGGAAGTTGTGTGGCACCCGATGTTGATCATGTCGTTGCTTGTACTTAACATTGGCTCTATCCAAGATGTCATAAACCTATTGGCGGATGTGCTGAATGAGATCAATGAATCTGTTTGCCTTGTCAGCCTCAAACTGGACATGGGTCGAATCTGCCTGAGTAGCTGCAAATGACATGGCTACGTCAATGGGACATAGTGGCTGGAATCCCAAGCCCACTTGGAAGGGGCTGTGGTTGGTTGAGCTATGGAGAGCCTGGTTGTAGCTGTGTTGTACATAGGAGAGGCTCTCATCCCATGTGTGTGGATGCTTTGAGTTGTACATGCGCAGAATGTGTACAATCATCTGGTTGACGACCTCTGTCTGGCCATCAATTTGCGAATGGAAAGCTATGGACTTGGTGAGCTTGGTGTCCAACATCAACCAGAGGCTGGACCAAAATATACTAAGGAACCTGTTGTCCCGATCTGAGATGATAGACTGTGGGATCCCAAAGTGTACCCACACTCGTTCAAAGAAGAGTTTAGCAGTGGATTTTGTTGTGGTATTCTTCTTCCAGGCCATCATAATGGACATCTTCGAGAATCGGTCGACGACCACAAAAACACAGTCATTGCCATGCTTATTAGAAGGAAGGCTCGACATGTAATCCATAGAGATGGATTCCCAAGGTCGACTGGGGGTAGGAAGCGGAGTATAGAGGCCTTGCTTCTTGATGGTCGGTTTGGCAATGGAGCAAGCAGTGTAGGACTTGATGTATTTCCCGACATCCTGTCGAAGGTTCGGCCAATAGAAATACTTTTGCAGTACTGCCATGGTTTTCTCGACCCCGAAATACCCAGTGACCTGACTATAGTGCACCTCCCAAATCATCTTGGCACGCTTGCTTGAAGGAACACAAAGGTGTCCCAGGTGACAAAGCAGGGCATCCTGGAGGTGAAAATTGGGAACTTGCTTACCCTCCAAGAGTGTATTGTATGTGTGGCCGAATTCGGGATCACTTGTGTAGAGAAGCGGCCAATCGGAAGTCTCGTGCCCACAAGAGTTGAGCACAGTGGTTAGCGCCACGATGGGTGGTTGACTGAGGCAGTCTGCAACATTATTGATGTTGCCTTTCTTATACTTAATGTTCAAATGAAACTGTTGCATGTATGTGGACCACTTCTGATGGCGATTGTTCTACAACTTCCCTTGTGTTTGCATCTATTTGGCCCTCAAATATGGGAATGTCAAAGTCTACTTGTACCTTAAAAGGAGTGGTTCCTCCAGAGTGGCTGTTGGATGTCGATGAGCCGCTAGTAGGAATCCGTTGAAGAATCTGGGCAAAGTTGTCCATCATCGCATTCCTTTGTTTCTCAAGGGCCTCCTCGAGCAACATTTTGATAGGATCTCCTGCTCCCTCATATTTCTTTTCTTCCCCCATGGGCGGTCGTCGGGGTTTGTGAGGCTGATCTTGCAAAGGTTCAACTAGATCGAGCCCCAACTCCTTATACCCCGACCTTGTTGGGGACATGCAAAGAAAGATCGAGAACGAGCAGACCACTCTGATACCACTGATCCGGATTTATGTAGGAACACACTGAAATACATAAATACACATAAACGCAGAGATGCAGTGGAAATAAGACTTCATTTCATTAATAACAAATGACTGAAAAATGCTTACAGACAGAATGGAAATAAACTAGCTAGGGCGCTGGTAGCTTATCTCTGAGAAGAGATGTGGCAGCTACTGGCCTCTGAACTCTATGTTACAATGAGGCTCGAAGGATAATATATTATTGAGAAACAATGGAAAACCCTAAACATCCAAAAACCTAACCCTAGGAGATGAAATGCTGGAATATGGGCCCCGTTGGAGTAAATTGGTACATCAATTTCCAGGGGTCGTAACTTTGGCATACTATCTTTGTTTGACGCACATGATACATCGTTGGAAAGATCTATCCGAGGACTACACTGCTGACAACGAATATCGAGTCTAGAAAAGACTCATATTCGCCAACACATTCATGCCCAAAAAACGTCGTTTAGGGCCTCAAAACAGCTCCAAAAGTTCAGGACCTGAAGAACTGCTAAAAATAGTAAATTGAGCTACAATTAACGAAGCTGAAAAACTAAAAGAAACAATGGTGTGGGTCCAACTGGAATAGGCGGGTGGCCACCAATATCCACCTGGATCACTCCTCCCCACTTAGGAATCAGTGGTCCCCATTGCATTGAGTTCCTCCATGAGATGAGGAAACTTTCGTTGAACTTGGTCCCTGGTGAGCCACTTGCCCTGGTGAAGGAGTTGGTCTGCTTTGACAACTCAATATAGTTGGATCCTCTGTTGGTGGGTGTTCTTGATCTGTGTGTCCATAATTCAATCAGTTGTGGCTTGTTCCATGCAATTTGGGTTTAACTATGTTGGTGTGAGTTGTTCTTCCATGTCGGATGTGTCTAGTAGAGGTGGAAAGTAGGGCCGAAGGTGGTCCACATTGAACACTGGGTGAAAAGCAAGGAATGGTGGAATACTGAGATCAAAGGCATTGTCCCCTACAGCCTTAGTGATGGTGTATGGCCCATATCAGAGCAGGAAAATCTTCCGGTAGGGTCCAACGAGGCGCTCCTTTTGCAAATGTAGCCACACTTTGTCGCCCACCTGAAAGTTGTGTGGAACCCGATGTTGATCATGTCGTTGCTTGTACTTAGGATTGGCTCTGTCCAAGATGTCATGAACCTGTTGGAAGATGTGATGAATGCGCTCAATGAAGTTGTTTTCCTTGTTAGCCTCAGACTGGACATGGGTTGAATCTGCCCGAGTAGCCCCAAATGGCATGGCTACGTCAATGGGACATAGTGGCTAGAATCCCAAGCCCACTTGGAAGGGGTTGTGGCTGGTTGAGCTATGGAGAGCACGGTTGTAGTTGTGTTGTACATAGGGGAGGCTCTCATCCCATGTGCATGGATGCTTTGAGTTGTACATGCGTAGAATGTGTACAATCAATCATCCGGTTGACGACCTCTGTCTGGCCATCAGTTTGCGGATGGAAAGCTGTGGACTTGGTGAGCTTGGTGTCCAGCATCGACCAGAGGCTGGACCAAAATGTACCGAGGAACATGTTGTCCCAATCTGAGATGATAGACTGTGGGATCCCAAAGTGTACCCACACTCATTCAAAGAAGAGTTTAGTAGTGGCTTCTACTGTGATATTCTTCTTGTAGGCCATCATAAAGGACATCTTCGAGAACCAGTCGACGACCACAAAAACACAGTCATTGCCATGCTTAGTAGAAGGAAGGCTCGACATGTAATCCATAGAGATGGATTCCCAAGGTCAAATGGGGGTAGGAAGAGGAGTATAGAGGCCTTGCTTCTTGATGGTTGGTTTGGCAATGGCACAAGTAGTGCATGACTTGATGTACTTCCCAACATCCCGTCGAAGGTTCAACCAATAGAAATACTTTTGCAGTACTGCCATGGTTTTCTCGACCCCGAAATGCCCAACGACCCGACTGTAGTGTGCCTCCCAAATCATCTTGGCACGCTCACTTGAAGGAACACAAAGGTGTCCCAGGTGACAAAGCAGGGCATCCTGGAGGTGAAAATTGGGAACTTTCTTACCCTCCAAGAGTGTATTGTATGTGTGGATGAATTCTGGATCACTTGTGTAGAGAAGCGGCCAATGGGAAGCCTCGTGCCCACAAGAGTTGAGCACAGTGGTTAGCGCCACTATGGGTGGTCGACTGAGGCAGTCTGCAACATTATTGGTGCTGCCTTTCTTGTACTTAATGTTTAAATGAAACTGTTGCAGGTATGTGGACCACTTTTGATGGTGATCGTTCTGCAACTTCCCTTGTGTCTGTATGAACTATAGGGGTCAGTGGTCTGTGTGGATGACCATTTCCTTTCCCAAAATGTATTTCTTCCATTGCCGACAAGCCTGCACAATGCAATACATTTCTTTGTCATAAGTGGGATACTTTCGGACTGTTTCGGAAAGTGTCTCACTGTGATATGCCACTGGATGCCCATGTTGAGTAAGGACTGCCCCAAAGGCATAGTCAGAGGCATCTGTCTCAATCTCAAATGGTTGTTGCAAGTCTGGTAATGTGAGCACTGGTGCAAAGAAGAGGCGATGCTTCAACTCCCTGAACACCTTCTGTTGAGATTCAGACCAAAATAATTTTTCTTTAGCTCTTTCCTTGGTGACTTGACTCAAGGGCCAAGTGATATGAGAGAATCCCAACACAAACCTACGATAGAAATTGGCAAGACCTAAAAAGTTGCGGAGCTCTGTCAGGGTGGTTGGGGCTGGCCAATATCGAATGAATTGGATCTTTGTTGTATCCACATGCACCCCCCGCTCATCAATAATGTATCCCAGATACTGAACCTGGGTTGTGCCAAAAGTGCATTTCTCCAAATTGGCACACAACTTGTGTTGTCGCAGTGTTTGGAGGACCTGTCGGATGTGGTGGAGGTGCTCTTCCCATGTATGGCTGAAGATCAGAATGTCATCCAATTACACCACTACAAATGAGTTAGTGAATGGCCATAGGATGTCATCCATTAGCCTCATGAAGGTTGCAGTTGCATTTGTCAACCCGAATAGCATGACCAACCATTCGAAAAGGCCCTCCTTGGATTTGAAGGCAGTCTTCCACACATCAGAGGGTTTGATTGGTACCTTGTGATACCCCGACTTCAAGTCAATCTTGCTGAAATATTTTGCCCCCTTGAGTTGGTCCAGAAGGTCATCAATCTGTGGGATCGGGTACCTATTCCGAACAGTGATCTTGTTCAGTGCTCGATAGTCAATGCAAAGTCTCCAAGTCCCATCCTTCTTCTGCACCAACACGATCGGGCTCCCACAGGGTGATGAAATCGGTCGGATGTGACCTTTCTACAACAGTTCCTGAATTTGCCCCTTGATTTCATCATTCTCCATAATAGAGTGCCGATAGATGGGTCCATTGGGCAGTGACGCACCTGGGGTCAGATCGATGGGGTGCTTGACCTGGCAATGTAGAGGCACCCCTATGGGGGGAGGTGAAGATGTCCTCGTACTCCTCCACAACCTTATCCATCTGTTGTTTTCGTGTAGCGAGGCCCTGTCTAGAGGTCATGGCCACAGTCTTACTCTTTCCTTGAGGGTGGATCACCAGGAAAAAAAAATTCCTGGTTTTGGACATGAGCTTACTGCATTGTTTTGCAGTAACCAAAGAGATGGTGGTAGGTGGTGCTATCTCCGGTATCCTGTATAGTTTATTGCCTAAGGTGATAATAACAGCACGAGGCCTGGATTCATACACAACATGTCACTTCCACAAGTATGGTTGGCCTAATAATACATCAGAAACATCAAGAGGAGCAATGTCACATAATACCTCATCCGTGAAGGGCTTGACGTTGTAGGGAAGGCGACATTGTTGGCTAATGTGGAGGCCCTGTCCTTGGTGAAACCACCCAATGGTGTACGGTTGTGGGTGTGTTGTGGTCGGCAAGCCCAGCCGCTTCACGACCTCTACCGAGATGAGGTTATTTTGGCTCCTGCTGTTGATAATGAACTGCAACGGGGAACCCTTTACCCACATCTTGGAATGGAAGAGACGTTCTGCCTCCTCTGGATCTTCTGGTTCCTCCTTCTGGATCTTCGTTGTGGCAACAGTGACGTTGGGCTCCACATCGATAATATACTTCCCCCTATCATTCCCCTTGTTGGGTTCCTATTCAGAGTCAGAGCATGCATCCAATTCAGAAGCCTTCAACTCGGCAACCAGTGACTGCTTGGCCCGACACTCACTTGTGTTGTGAGTGGAGCTCTTATGGAACTCACACCACTTCCCCATGTCCTTTTTTGGCTTCGTGGTGTTGTTCTTTTCTTGTGGCTTTGGCGGGTTGTCCTGGGCCACTCCGCCTTGGCTTGGTCCTTTTTTCTGCGGTTTGGGGGTACCTTTCTCTTTCTTCTCATTCGCAGACCCAAAGTCTCGTTTTTTCTGTTTGAACTTCTGCTCAATCTTGGCAGCATATCGGTACGCCACACCAAGCGAGGAGATGTCGAGGAACTCCATTTCCTCCTGAATGTATCTATGCAGACAACTGCGGTACTTTAACACCAAATGTTTCTCTGAATCTTTGATACGCAACTTTGTGCGTAGGGTATGAAACAAATTCGTCTTCTCATGCACATCTGGGTCCCTTTGCTGCCGCAACGTTGTCCATTTTATGTATTTGTGCTCATAGCTCCCCATGGGATAATATTATTCCTTAATGGTGTCTCGGAAAGAATTCCAAGTGGGTGTGGCCGAGAATAGAGAGGGTTCCCCCTCACCCTGTTGCTCCGAGTAGGTTTCCCACCAGTCCTTGACATGGGGGGCGGCTTTGAGGAGTGCGAAAATAATCATTTCTCGGTCAGAAAATTGATGAACCGAGAAATATCCTTCTAACATATTCAACCATCTATCTACAACATCTACATCTATTTGGCCCTCAAATATGGGAATGTCAAAGTTTACTTGTACCTTAAAAGGAGTGGCGCCTCCAGAGTGGCTGTTGGATGTCGATGTGCCACTAGTGGGAATCCATTGAAGAATCTGGGCAAAGTTGTCCATCATCGCGTTCCTTTGTTTCTCGAGGGCCTCCTCGAGCAACATTTTGATAGGATCTCCTGCTCCCTCATCTTTCTTTTCTTCCCCCATGGGCGGTCTCCGGGGTTTCTGAGACTGATCTTGCAAAGGTTCAACTAGATCGAGCCCCAATTGCTTATACCCTGACCTCGTTGGGGACATGCAAAGAAATATCAAGAAAGAGCAGACTGCTCTGATACCACTAATCCAGATTTATGTAGGAACACAATGAAATACAGAAATACACATAAACGCAGAGATGCAACGGAAATAAGACTTCATTTCATTAATAACAAATGACTGAAAAATGCTTACAGAAAGAATGGAAATAAACTAGCTAGGGCGTCGGTAGCTTATCTCTGAGAAGTGATGTGGTGGCTACTGGCCTTTGAACTGCTTGTTACAATGAGGCTCGAAGGCCTATATATTACTAAGAAACAATGGAAAACCATAAACATCCAAAAACCTAACCCTAGGAGATGAAACGGCAGAATATGGGCCCCGTTAGGGTAAATTGGTACATCAATTTCCCGGGGTCGTAACTTTGGCATACTATCTCCGTTTGACGCACATGATACATCGTTAGAAACATCTATCCGAGAACTACACTGCTGACAAGGAATATCGAGTCCAGATAGGAGTCATATTCGTTGAATTATTCATGCCCAAAAAAATGAAAGAAACAATGGTGTGGGTCCAAGTGGAATAGGCGAGTGGCCACCAATATCCACCCGGATCAGTCCTCCCCCCTTAGGAAGCAATGGTCCCCATTGCGTTGAGTTCCTCCATGAGATGAGGAAACTTCTACTGAACTTGGTCCATGGTGAGCCACATTCCCTGGTGAAGGAGTTGGTATGCTTTGACAACTCGATATAGTTGGATCCTCTATTGGCAGGTGTTCTTGATTAGTGTGTCCATAATTCGATCAGTTGTGGCTTGTTCCATGCAATCTGGGTTTAACTCTGTTGGTGTGAGTTGTTTTGCCATGTCGGATGTGTCTAGTAGAGGTGGAAAGTAGGGTCGAAGGCAGTCCACATTGAACACTGGTTGCAGAAAAAGGAATGGTGGAATACCGAGCTCAAAGGCATTGTCCCCTACAGCCTTGGTGATGGTGTATGGCCCATATCAGAGCGAGCGAATCTTGTGGTAGGGTCCAGCGAGGCACTCCTTTTGAAAATGTAGCCACACTTTGTCGCCCACCTGGAAGTTGTGTGGCACCCGATGTTGATCATGTCATTGCTTGTACTTAGCATTGGCTCTATCCAAGATGTCATGAACTTGTTGGCGGATGTTCTGAATGCGCTCAATGAAACTATTTGCCTTGTCATCCTCAGACTGGACATGGGCTGAATCTGCCCGAGTAGCCGTAAATGGCATGGCTACGTCAATGGGACATAGTGGCTGGAATCCCAAGCCCACTTGAAAGGGGTTGTGGCTGGTTGATCTATGGAGAGCTCGGTTGTAGTTGTGTTGTACATAGGGGAGGTTCTCATCCAATGTGCATGGATGCTTTGAGTTTTACATGCACAGAATGTGTACAATCATCTGGTTGACAACCTCTGTCTGGCCATTAGTTTGCGGATGGAAAGTTGTGCACTTGGTGAGCTTGGTGTTCAGCATCAACTAGAGGTTGGACAGAAATGTACTAAGGAACCTGATGTCCCGATCTGAGATGATAGACTGTGGGATCCCAAAGTGTACCCACACTCGTTCAAAGAAGAGTTTAGCAATGGCTTCTGCTGTGATATTCTTCTTGCAGGCCATCATAATGGACATCTTCGAGAATCGGTCGACAACCACAAAAAAAAATCATTGCCATGCTTAGTCGAAGGAAGGCCCGACATGTAATCCATAGAGATGGATTCCCAAGGGTCGACTAGGGGTAGGAAGCAGAGTATAGAGGCCTTGCTTCTTGATGGTTGGTTTAGCAATGGCACAAGTAGTGCAGGACTTGATGTACTTCCTGACATCCTTTCGAATGTTCGGCCAATAGAAATACTTTTGCAGTACTGCCATGGTTTTCTTGACCCCGAAATGCCCAGCGAACTGATTG
This sequence comes from Picea engelmannii, assembly GCA_009831015.1. NCBI lineage: Eukaryota > Viridiplantae > Streptophyta > Pinopsida > Pinales > Pinaceae > Picea > Picea engelmannii. The sequence continues at coordinate 689,610 of ML777797.1, forward strand.
TAGTGTGCCTCCCAAATCATCTTGGCACACTCGCTTGAAGGAACACAAAGGTGTCCCAGGTGACAAAGCAGGGCATCCTGGAGGTGAAAATTGGGAACTTGCTTACCCTCCAAGAGTGTATTGTATGTGTGGCCGAATTCTGGATCACTTGTGTAGAGAAGCATCCAATCAGAAGTCTCGTGCCCACAAGAGTTGAGCACAATGGTTAGCGCCACGATGGGTGCTCGACTGAGGCAGTCTGCAACATTATTGGTGCTGCCTTTCTTATACTTAATGTTCAAATGAAACTGTTGCAGGTATGTGGACCACTTCTGATGGCGATCATTCTGCAACTTCCCTTGTGTCTGTATGAACTGCAGGGATCGGTGGTCTGTGTGGATGACCATTTCCTTTCCCAAAATGTAATGCTTCCATTGCCGACAAGCCTGCACAATGGAATACATTTCTTTGTCATAAGTGGGATACTTCCGGATTGTGTCGGAAAGTGTCTCACTGTGATATGCCACTGGATACCCATGTTGAGTAAGGACTGCCCTAATGGCATAGTCAGAGGCATCTGTCTCGATATCAGATGGTTGTTGCAAGTCTGGTAATGTGAGCACTAGTGCAGAGTAGAGGTGATGCTTCAACTCCCCGAAGGCCTTCTGTTGAGATTCAGACCAAAATAATTTTTCTTTAGCTCCTCCTTTGGTGACTTGACTCAAGGGCTAAGTGATATGAGAGAATCCCAACACAAACCTATGGTAGAAATTGGCAAGACCTAACAAGATGTGGAGAACTCTTAGGGTGGTTGGGGCTGGCCAATCCCGAATGACTTGGATATTTGTTGGATCCACATGCACCCCCCGCTCATCAATAATGTATCACAGATACTGAACCTGGGTCATGCCAAAAGTGCATTTCTCCAAATTTGCACACAACTTGTGTTGTCGCAGTGTTTGGAGGACCAGTCGGATGTGGTGGAGGTGATCTTCCCAAGTCTGGTTGAAGATCAGAATGTCATCCAAGTACACCACTACAAATGAGTTGGTGAATGGTCATAGGATGTCATCCATTAGCCTCATGAAGGTTGCAGGGCCATTTGTCAACCCGAATGGCATGACCAACCATTTGAAAAGGCCCTCTTTGGATTTGAAGGCAGTCTTCCACACATCAGAGGGTTCAGTTGGTACCTGGTGATACCCCGACTTCAAGTCGATCTTGCTGAAATATTTCGCCCCCTTGAGTTGGTCCAGAAGGTCATCAATCCGTGGGATTGGGTTCCTATTCCAAACAGTGATCTTGTTCAGTGCCCAATAGTCAATGCAAAGTCTCCAAGACCCATCCTTCTTCTGCACGAACATGATCAGGCTATCACAGGGTGATGAACTCGACCGGATGTGACCTTTCTGCAACAGTTCCTGAATCTACCTCTTGATTTCGTCATTCTCCAGAATAGAGCACCGATAGATGGGTCCATTGGGCAGCGGTGCACCTGGGGTCAGATTCATGGGGTGCTTGACTTGGCAGTGTAGAGGCACCCCTGCGGGGGAGGTGAAGATGTCCTCGTACTCCTCCATGACCTTATCCATCTATTGTTTTCGTGCAGCGGGGCCCTGTCTGGAGGTCATGGCAAAAGTCTTACTCTTTCCCTGACGGTGGATCATCGGGAAAACAAATTTCCTGGTTTTGGAAATGAGCTTACTGCATTGTTTTGCAGTAACCAAAGAGATGGTGGTAGGCAGTGCTATCTCCGGTATCCTGTACAGCTTATTTCCCAAGGTGATAATAACAGCATGAGGCTTGGATTCATACACAGCATGTCGCTTCCACAAGTACGGTTGGCCTAATAATAAATCATAAACATCAAGAGTAGCAATGTCACATAATACCTCATCCGTGAAGGGCTTGATGTTGTAGGGAAGGCGACATTGTTGGCTGACGCGGAGGTCCTGTCCTTGGTGCAACCACCCGATGGTGTACGGTTGTGGGTGTGTTGTGGTCGGCAAGCCCAGCCGCTTCACGACCTCTACCGAGATGAGGTTCTTTTGGCTCTCGTTGTCAACAATGAAATGCAACGGGGAACCCTTTACCCACATCTTGCAATGGAAGAGACGCTCTGCCTCCTCTGGATCTTTTGGTTCCTCCTTCTGGAACTTCATGGTGGCAATGGTGGCGTTGGGCTCCGCATCAATAATCTTCTTCCCCCTATCATTCCCCTTGTCGGGTTCCAATTCAGAGTCGGAGCATGCATTCGATTCAAAAGCCTTCAACTCGGCTACCAGTGACTGCTTGGCCCGACACTCACTTGTGTTGTGAGTGGAGATTTTATGGAGCTCACACCACTTCCCCGTGTCCTTTTTTGGCTTCGTGGTGTTGTTCTTTGCTTGTGGCTTTGGCGGGTTATCCTGGGTCTCTCCACCTTGGCTTGGTCCTTTGTTCTATGGTTTGGGGGTACCTTTCTCTTGCTTCTGATTCGCAGACCCAAAGTCTCGATTTTTCTATTTGAAATTCTGCTCAATCTTGGCAGCGTATCGGTACGCCACACCAAGCAAGGAGATGTCGAGGAACTCCATTTCCTCCTGAATGTATCTGTGTAGACAACTGCGGTACTTTAACACCAACTGTTTATTTGAATCTTTGATACCCAACTTTATGCGTAGGGTATGAAACAGATTCATCATCTCATGCACATCTTGGTCCCTTTGCTGCCGCAGTGTAGTCCATTGGATGTATTTGTCCTCATAGCTCCCCACGGGAAACTTCTGTTGAACTTGGTCCCTGGTGAGCCACTTGCCCTGGTGAAGGAGTTCGCCTACTTTGACAACTCGATATAGTTGGATCCTCTGTTGGCAGGTGTTCTTGATCTGTGTGTCCATAATTCGATCAGTTGTGGCTTGTTCCATGCAATCTGGGTTTAACTCTATTGGTGTGAGTTGTTCTACCATGTCGGATGTGTCTAGTAGAGGTGGAAAGTAGGGCCGAAGGCGGTCCACATTGAACACTGGGTGCAGACCAAGGAATGGTGGAATGTCGAGCTCAAAGGCATTTTCCCCTACAACCTTGGTGATGGTGTATAGCCCATATCGGAGCAGACGAATCTTGCGGTAGGGTCCAGCAAGGCGCTCCTTTTGCAAATGTAGCCACACTTTGTCGCCCACCTGGAAGTTGTGTGGCACCTGATGTTGATCATGTCGTTGCTTGTACTTAGCATTGGCTATGTCCAAGATGTCATGAACTTGTTGGCAGATGTGTTGAATGCGCTCAATGAAGTTGTTTTCCTTGTCAGCCTCAGACTGGACATGAGCTGAATCTACCAGAGTAGCCGCAAATGGCATGGCTACGTCAATGGGACATAGTGGCTGGAATCCCAAACCCACTTGAAAGGGGTTGTGGTTGGTTGAGCTATGGAGAGCCCGGTTATAGATGCGTTGTACATAGGGGAGGCTCTCATCCCATGTGCGTGGATGCTTTGAGTTGTACATGCACAGAATGTGTACAATCATCCAGTTGACGACCTCTGTCTGGCCATCAATTTGCAGATGGAAAGTTGTGGACTTGGTGAGCTTGGTGTCCAGCATCGACCAGAGGCTGGACCAAAATGTACTGAGGAACCTGTTGTCCCAATCTGATATGATAGACTATGGGATCCCAAAGTGTACCCACACTCGTTCAAAGAAGAGTTTAGCAGTGTCTTCTACTGTGATATTCTTCTTGCAGGCCATCATAATGGACATCTTCGAGAATCGGTTGACGACCACAAAAACACAGTCATTGCCATGCTTAGTAGAAGGAAGGCCCGACATGTAATCCATAGATATGAATTCCCAAGGTCGACTAGGGTTAGGAAGCGGAGTATAGATGCCTTGCTTCTTGATGGTCGGTTTGGCTATGGCACAAGCAGTGCAGGACTTGATGTACTTCCCAACATACTGTCGAAGGTTCGGCCAATAGAAATACTTTTGCAGTATTGCCATGGTTTTCTCCACCTCAAAATGCCCAACGACCCGACTATAGTGTGCCTCCCAAATCATCTTGGCACGCTCGCTTGAAGGAACACAAAGGTGTCTCAGGTGAAAAAGCAGGGCATCCTGGAGGTGAAAATTTGGAACTTGCTTACCCTCCAAGAGTGTATTGTATGTGTGGTTGAATTCTGGATCACTTGTGTAGAGAAGCGGCCAATCGGAAGTCTCGTGCCCACAAGAGTTGAGCATAGTGGTTAGCGCCATGATGGGTGGTCGACTGAGGCAGTCTGCAACATTATTGGTGCTGCCTTTCTTGTACTTAATGTTCAAATGAAACTTTTGCAGGTATGTGGACCACTTCTGATGGCGAACGTTCTCCAACTTCCCTTGTGTCTATATGAACTGCAGGGGTCGGTGGTATGTGTGGATGACCGTTTCCTTTCCCAAAATGTAATGCTTCCATTGTCGACAAGACTGCACAATGGAATACATTTCTTTGTCATAAGTGGGATACTTCCGGACTATGTCAGAAAGTGTCTCACTGTGATATGCCATTGGATGCCCATGTTGAGTAAGGACTGCCCCAATGGCATAGTCAGAGGCATCTATCTCGATCTCAAATGGTTGTTGCAAGTCTGGTAATGTGAGCACTGGTGCAAAGCAAAGGCGATGCTTCAACTCCTCGAACGCCTTCTGTTGAGATTGAGACCAAAATAATTTTGCTTTAGCTCCTCCCTTGGTGACTTGACTCAAGGGCCAAGTGATATGAGAGAATCCCAACACAAACCTACAGTAGAAATTGGCAAGACCTAAAACGTTGTGGAGCTCTGTTAGGGTGGTTGGGGCTGGCCAATCCCGAATGACTTGGATCTTTGTTGGATCCACATGCACCCCCCACTCATCAATAATGTATCCCAGATACTAAACCTGGGTCATGCCAAAAGTGCATTTCTCCAAATTGGCACACAACTTGTGTTATCGCAGTGTTTGGAGGACCTGTGATACCCCGACTTCAAGTCGATTTTGCTGAAATATTTTGCCCCCTTGAGTTGGTCCAGAAGGTCATCAATCCGTGGGATCGGGTACCTATTCCGAACAATGATCTTGTTCAGTGCCCGATAGTCAATGTAAAGTCTCCAAGTCCCATCATTCTTCTACACCAACACGATCGGGCTCCCACAGGGTGATGAACTCGGCCGGATGTGACCTTTCTGCAACAGTTCCTGAATCTGCCTCTTGATTTCGTCATTCTCTAGAAAAGAGCACCGATAGATGGGTCCATTGGGCAGCGACGCACCTGGGGTCAGATCGATGGGGTTCTTGACCTGGCAGTGTAGAGGCACCCCTGCGGGGGAGGTGAAGATGTCCTTGTACTCCTCCACAACCTTATCCATCTATTGTTTTCGTGCAGCGGGGCCCTGTCTGGATGTCATGGCCACAGTCTTATTCTTTACCTGGGGGCAGATCATCAGGAAAACAAATTTCCTTGTTTTGGAAATGAGCTTACTGCATTGTTTTGTAGTAACCAAAGAGATGGTGGTAGGCGGTGCTATCTCCGGTATCCTGTACAACTTATTTCCCAAGGTGATAATAATAACACGAGGAATGGATTCATACACAGCATGTCGCTTCCACAAGTACGGTTGGCCTAATAATACATCAGAAACATCAAGAGGAGCAATGTCACATAATACCTCATCCGTGAAGGGATTGATGCTATAGGGAAGGTGACATTGTTGGCTGACGCGGAGGTCCCGTCCTTGGTGAAACCACCCGATAGTGTACGGTTGTGGGTGTGTTGTGGTCGGTAAGCCCAACCACTTCACGACCTCTACCGAGATGAGGTTCTTTTGGCTCCCGCTGTCGACAATGAACTGCAATGGGGAATGCTTTACCCACATCTAGGAATGGAAGAGACACTCTGCCTCCTCTGGATCTTCTGGTTCCTCCTTCTAGATCTTCATGGTGGCAACAGTGGCGTTGGGCTCCGCATCGATAATCTGCTTCCCCCTATCATTCCCCTTGTTGGGTTCTGATTCAGAGTCAGAGCATGCATCCAATTCATAAGCCTTCAAGTCATCTACCAGTGACTGCTTGGCCCGACACTCACTTGTGTTGTGAGTGGAGCTCTTTTGGAACTCACACCACTTCCCCGTGTCCTTTTTTGGCTTCGTGGTGTTGTTCTTTGCTTGTGGCTTTGGCAGGTTATCTTGGGCCACTCCGCCTTGGCTTGGTCCTTTGTTCTGCAATTTGGGGGTACCTTTCCCTTTCTTATGATTCGCAGACCCAAAGTCTCGCTTTTTCTGTTTGAACTTCTGCTCAATCTTTGCATTATATCAGTACTCCACACCAAGCGAGGAGATGTCGAGGAACTCCATTTCCTCCTGAATGTATCTGTGCAGACAACTGTGGTACTTTAGCACCAAATGTTTCTCTGAATCTTTGATACCCAACTTTGTGCATAGGGTATGAAATAGATTCGTCATCTCATGCACATCTTGGTCCCTTTGCTGCTGCAGCGTAGTCCATTGTATGTATCTGTCCTCATAGCTCCCCACGAGATAAGATTGTTCCTTGATGGTGTCTCAGAAAGAACTCCAAGTGGGTGTGGCCGAGAACAGAGAGGGTTCCCCCTCACCCTGTTGCTCCGAGTAGGTTTCCCACTAGTCCTTGACATGGGGGGCGGCTTTGAGGAGTGCGAAAATAATCCTTTCTCAGTTGGAAAATTCATGAACCGAGAAATATCCTTCTAACAGATTCAACCATATATCTATGGCATCTGCATCTATTTGGCCCTCAAATATGGGAATTTCAAAGTTTGCTTGTACCTTAAAAGGAGTGGCGCCTCCAAAGTGGTTGTTGGATGTGGATGTGTCGCTAGTGGGAATCTATTGAAGAATCTGAGCAAAGTTGTCCATCATCACGTTCCTTTGTTTCTCAAGGGCCTCCTCGAGCAACATTTTGATAGGATCTCCTTCTCCCTCATCTTTCTTTTCTTCCCCCATGGGCGGTCATCGAGGTTTGCGAGACTGATCTTGCAAAGGTTCAACCAGATCGAGCCCCAACTGCTTATACCCTGACCTCGTTGGGGACATGCAAAGAAAGATCGAGAACGAGCATACCGCTCTGATACCACTGATCCAGATATATGTAGGAACACAACGAAATACAAAAATACACATAAACGTAGAGATGCAATGGAAATAAGACTTCATTTCATTAATAACAAATGACTGAAAAATGCTTACAGACAGAATGGAAATAAACTAGCTAGGGCGCTGGTAGCTTATCTCTGAGAAGAGATGTGGCGGCTACTGGCCTCTGAACTGCTTGTTACAATGAGGCTAGAAGGCCTAAATATTACTAAGAAACAATGGAAAACCCTAAACATCCAAAAACCTAACCCTAGGAGATGAAACGCCAGAATATGGGCCCCGTTGGGGTAAATTGGTACATCAATTTCCCAGGGTTGTAACTTTGGCATACTATCTCTGTTTTGCGCACATGATACATCGTTAGAAAGATCTATCCGAGGACTATACTGTTGACAGCGAATATCGAGTCCAGAACTAACTGGTGAATATGAGTCTGTTCCGGACTCGATATTCATTGTCAACAATGTAGTCCTCGGATAGATCTTTCTAACGATGTATCATGTGCGTCAAACGAAGATAGTATGCCAAAGTTACGACCCTGGGAAATTGATGTACCAATTTACCCCAACGGGGCCCATATTCCGATGTTTCATCTCCTAGGGTTAGGTTTTTGGATGTTTAGGGTTTTTCATTGTTTCTCAATAATATATAGGCCTTTGAGCCTCATTGTAACACAGAGTTCAGAGGCTAGTAGCCGCCACATCTCTTCTTAGAGATAAGCTACAAGCGCCCTAGCTAATTTATTTCCATTCTATCTGTAAGCATTTTTTAGTCATTTGTTATTAATGAAATGAAGTCTTAATTCCGTTGCATCTCTGCGTTTATGTGTATTTATGTATTTCATTGTGTTCTTAGATAAATTTCGATCAGTGGTATCAGAGCGGCCTTCTCGTTCTCGATCTTTCTTTGCATGTCCCCAATGAGGTCGGGGTATAAGGAGTTGGGGCTCGATCTGGTTGAACCTTTGCAAGATCATCCTCACAAACCCCGACGACTGCCCATGGCGGAAGAAAAGAAAGATGAGGGAACAGGAGATCCTATCAAAATGTTGCTTGAGGAGGCCCTTGAGAAACAAAGGAATGCGATGATGGAAAACTTTGCCCAGATTCTACAACAGATTCCCACTAGCGGTGGATCGACATCCAACAGCCACTCTGGAGGCACCACTCATTTTAAGGTACAAGTAAACTTTGACATTCCCATATTTGAGGGCCAAATAGATGCAGACACAAGGGAAGTTGCAGAACGATCTCCATCAGAAGTGGTCCACATACCTGTAAGAGTTTCATTTGAACATTAAGTACAAGAAAGGCAGCACCAATAATGTTGCAGACTACCTCAGTCGACCACCCATCGTGGCGCTAACCACTGTGTTCAACTCTTGTGGGTATGAGACTTCTGATTGGCCGCTTCTCTACACAAGTGATCCAGAATTCGGCCACACATACAATACACTCTTGGAGGGTAATGTAGGGACCAGGATTTCATTAAAACTACCATGAATTAAAATAGAGCGGAAATTTTGAAATTTACTAAAAATTCGCTTACTCTAGCATATTCACTCCCAGATTTTGATAAATAAAACAACATTTTACATAACAATTTGCATAACAAATTAAATTTACATAACAATTTGCATAACAGGTTAAATAC